>OX637351.1:2950993-3132050 GCA_951799405.1 Agapetus fuscipes
CTCGGTCGTCCCTTCCCTCTTTTTCCTTTCACACTTTCTTTGTATACATACTTTGTCAGTCTATCATCGTTCATTCTTTCCACATGCCCAAACCATCTCATCACATTCTTTTGTACCTTAACTTTCACATCCTCTTTCAAATTACATTCTTTTTTTACCCATTCATTCCTAACTCTATCCCTCAGAGTTTTTCCTGTCATGCTTCTCAAATGCTTCATTTCCACCGTACATACTTTACTCATTTCGCTATCATTCACTGTCCATGCTTCACTTCCATACATCAAAGTCGGTAACAATATGCCATTGTGTACCGCCATTCTCAGATCCATCGTCAGTCGCTTGTTCTTTGCTATTCTTCCTATTGCACCGACCACTTGCTTGCCCTTACACATCCTATTCTCAAGTTCTCTTGTCATCTTTCCATTCTTCTCAAACATACTTCCCAAGTATCTAAATTCATCCACAATTTCAACTTTCGTACCATTCAACATGAGCGTGCATTCTTCATTTTCATCCATTCTGTCAAAAATCAGTACTTTCGTCTTACTTGCATTAATTTTCAACTTGTTCACACACAGAGCATGGTTCAGACTAGAGAGCATTGCCTGAAGTTCCGCTGCTGAATCAGCAATTAATACTGCGTCATCAGCATAAAGCAGAGTTCCGACTTTTCTCTCTCCAATTTGTATGCCATGTCCTTCCAGATTCGCTTGTTTAACACAATGATCCATGATTATATTGAATAACCATGGGCTCATTATGCAACCCTGTCTCACACCCTTGTACACATTAAAATACTCGCTGTTTTCTCCATCCACCCTGACACACGCCCTGCTATTAAGATAGATGGCGCGTATCGCGTTCAGAAGTGCTTTGTTCACACCATACCTCTCAAGCACACACCACATCATACTTCTATCCACCGAGTCGAAGGCTTTCTCAAGATCTAAGTATAATTACGGGAAATAATCTGTGTCCAGGCTTTCTACAACTCTGTTATGCTGGAGAGATGTTTTCCGTGATCTGTTGCCGTGGTCTATGGGAGCTGGAGCTTCCAGATGTTTCGCCCATGTCTACGATGGGCTTCTACATTGTTAAGTGTGGTGATGAAGATGATCTTGATGAAAACTGTGATCAAAGTGTGCCTACACTCGGCGCTTAAATGTGAAAAATGATGACATTCTGCATACGAGTTGTGTTGTGGAGCAGCGACATCTGTTTATTTTGCATGTGAAACTGTGGGGTGTAACAGCAAAACATCTTGCTTCTTTTGCTTCAGAGTGTCACATTTAAACCCCGAGTGTAGACACACTTCATCACAGTTTTCAACAAGATCATCTTGTCAAACAGACATCAATATATTGTTATCGATGTCACATGATTTAGTTATTCAAGAACAAAAATCACAAAAGTTTAGCTCATTTCACTTGCAGACTTTTGAATTCTTTAACACAGATGTCAGGGATAAGTTCAAAGTTGGATGACGTCTATGATTGACAGCCGCACTGTATGCAAGTTTACACTTGGCGCCTATGCGTGGCACACGCAGTTACACACGCTAATCTGACTGGTTGTTTATTTAATCAATTGTATATTTTGTGGATGACAGGATGATATTAAAAGAGTTGCTTGTGGCTGGATGCAGAGTGCCCAGGACAGAGACACCTGGAGAGATATGGAGGAGGCCTATGTCCAGCAGTGGACAAGAAGTGGCCGACTAAGTAATATTTTGCAATTCCTATTTTCCCTCTCAGGTGACAAGCTGGGTCGCGTGGTGCACATCATCCAATCCCGGGAGCCCTCGCTGCGGGACTCCAACCCCGACGAGATTGAGATTGACTTTGAGACCCTCAAGCCCTCCACGCTGCGGGAGCTGGAGAACTACGTGGCCTCGTGCCTCAGGAAAAAAACCCGTAAGCAATATTGTAAGTCCCAATTGACATTGTTACACCCTCTCCGTACATCCTCCCTCCCTCCCTCTCGCTCACATCCTCCGCTAATCCCAGCTGACTGTTTTGCTGTCTCTGTTTCTGTCTTTATGCCACATGCATAGACCGGTCCGTAGTTCTGGCGGTAACACTTTGGACTCTGACTGGAAGGTTGTGGATTCGAATCCCGGCGGAGCACAAAAAATATACCAATTATATTTTCAAATTTGCTTTTCGCTGGGTTGAAAAATTTGTAAACCTTACCAATGACCGTGTCACCAAAGATCCATCCAGCAACTGGGTCTTGCTTGAGAATTGGCGCTTTGTAGCAACGAAGACCAAGCTCGTAAAAAGGTTGATAGCTCAATTCGTAGAATGCTTGCATTCCATGCCGAGGGCAAGGGTTCGATCTCAAGGTTTACTCAGCCTTCACAAGAAATGAGAACCAGCCCCCCCGGGAGCTGGGAAACCCTCACTTAAACTGAAAGTGGTTGGTGTGAGGCCGGCCCCCTTACCTTAAAAATAAATAGGTCCCGAATTGCCTCATGTGACTCTTCAGGGATAACGCAGGCAAGAAGTCACACTATATGTGTAGCTAAGTTGCATTTTTTTTGCATCCCAGATACTTAATTCAATCCGTTTCACACTGGCTTACAAAAATCTCAATAGATTACGGTTTCATTTTGGTAGCTCAATGTTCAATTCTTTCATGAATGACTAGTTGTATACTGTTACGAACTTGGAGTACCTACGCGCGCCTGTACAGGTACAATAGTGTGTGTAAAACAGTCCAGTATTATCCATGATGGTAGTAGTAAGGTACATGAACGGCGGTCTGGTATGCGCGAAAGATCGAATGATCTGGAATATGCGAGAAAGATCTCTTTTGTACCTATATGAAGGGACTGCAATAGGGCATCAGGAGAGTGCCGATTAAAACATTGAGCTGTGAAGTCGAAAGCAATAGCTAGAAATCAGATGTTGTAAATTGTGAACCAGACCGTGTAAAATAAATTCTGTTAAATAATTGCAGTTTAATTAAAAGAGAACCCAGTAAAATCATAAGAATACATTGTGTATGCGGCTGACCACCCATACTGTAAAGAATGGTTCACTTTGCCAATGTCACCCCTGTTTCAGGGAAGGGCGGCAAGAGTTGCAGGGCTTATGTTCATTTGAGATTGGGTTTTTATAATGTAGGTCCACATGCGGCATGTGTTAGCGCGAAATTATACATGTCTGCTTGTGGGAATGCATTTGATATATAAATCTTAAATGATATATATCCTTGCAGCTTAGATTAGATTAGACATTGTGTAGGCCCAGTATATAGCTGAATTGTTTAGACAGAGAGCAGTCTTGGTTTGATCGCTCTCATGTAGGTATATCTGATAGGGATTAAATAGGAATTGTAGGCATTCATAGCAAAAGTTCAAACTGAAAAGCTGCTTACCGGGATCTGTTGCCTTCATCCATTAAAGTGGAGCTATAAGATGTTTTGTCAAAGTCTATGATGGGCTTCTTCAGGGTGATGATGATGATGATGCCTTCAATTTCAAGCTGAAGACGTCCGTCGCAGACACGGGCGAACGTACAAAACCTTCATTAAACATTGCTCAAAAATTTAACCATCACATGACTAGAAAAATGTGTGAAAAATAAAACTCTCACTAGAGTTGACACAATCACTTTTTTCGGGCAATGTAGCCGTGGTCTGGTTGATTCATTCCGGATAGTTTCGCCCATTGCTCCGATGGGCATTATCAGCGGTTGGCTAGTCGCTGTGATCTTCTTACAGGATCTGGTGTTCTGGAAGCAACGCTAGCCTTAGAATTAGTATTGTTGTTGTTTTTTCTCTCTAGAGTTGTTGTGTTTTCCATTCATTTTTTGTATGACGCGGTGGTTAAGTATTAACGCAATGCTTTATTAAGTTATGTTAGATGTTTAATGGACTATCTAAGAAGTATGATTGGGAAAAAACGAAGTGACAGGGTGAGGAATGATTTTGTAAGAGAAGAATGTGGTGTAAGGGAAAGTGTGAAAGTGAAGATTAAAAGAAGTATGTTAAGATGGTTCGGGCATTTGGAGAGAATGAGTGATGAAAGATTGACGAAGAGAGTATATGTTGCTAGAATAGATGGATGTCGTGGTAGAGGAAGACCGAGAAAAGTATGGAAGGATCAAATCTCTGAAATAGCGAATGAATGGGATATCCAGAGTCATAATAAAAGGAGGACTTGTATGAAAAAGGTTATGACTCTGGATGAAATGAAAGAAGTATGCAAGGACAGGAAGAAGTGGCGGCTAATCTGTAATGTTGATTTCTAATGTTGGTGTATTCATTTGCTACATTTTTTGCATAGGAAATTTTTGACTTTTTTTTTGTATAGATTTCTTTGTAAGGTTTTGTTCTCTTTTATATTTAAATGTAATTTATTATTCATATTCCTTGACTTATAGGTTGGTATGAGGCTGACCACCCATACTGTAAAAAATGGTTCACTTTGCCAATGTCACCCCTGTTTCAGGGAAGGTCGGCAAAAGTTGTGGGGCTTATGTTCATTTGAGGTTTGGATTTTATTTGTAAGTACACATTCAGCATTTGTAAGCGCGAACTACACTTGTTGGTTTGTGGGCATACATCTGAGAGCTTTAAATGAATATATCCTTGCAACTTAGATTATAGATTATTATTATAGATTAGATGTTTACAATACTGGCCCTACTTTTTCTACCTGCACAGCCCTGTGTGTTGTTCGTCACTAAGAATCCACCATCCAATACTGTTGTTGTTTTCCTATCGTGCAACTTACATTCACTTCTTCTCAGCCTCCATATCATTCACACACACAATCTCATCCTCCATCAAACATTAGTTGCCAACATCATGCTTTGTTTCATTGCCTTCATTCACTCTGCAGATCCAGACATCATTTTAGAAGTAGTTGATTTAGCGGCATAGCTTTCTTTGCTTTTAGAGATAAATCTGTGACATTTTGAAAACTCCCCCCCGGTTGGCATGTGGGTCGTAAGACGGCATCAAATGGACTCAAAATAAATACACCATAGACAAAACAATTGTGACATCACAGGGTGGGTTGCTGGCAAACAAAAATATTTTGTGATTGATTGCTAAGTGACCTTAGTAACATACAGATGTAATCTTATGTCAAATTTGTGCGTACCCTATTCAGGGACGGCAAGCTTTCATCTCTTGACCCGACCGTTTTTCATATTTTAGTGCTCGAAGCTATCACCAATTTGTATATGATTTTTTCCTTCATAAAAATCAATGTATTTCTAACTTTTGGATACAGTTTCTTGGAATTTAGGAATGGAGTTGACAGGAATGTTCTAAAAAAATTAAATAGAGTCCAGACCGGTCCGTAGCTCAGTGGGCAACACTGCAGATTCTGAATGGGATGGTTGTGGGTTCGAATCCCGGCGGAGCACAAAAAATATACCATTTATATTGAAAAATTCATAAAACCTTTACCAATGACCGGTCACCAAAGGTCCATCCAGCCTTACAGCAACTGGGTCTTGCTTGAGTATCAGCGCTTTGTAGCGACGACCAAGCTCGTGCACCTCTGCGGCACTATAACAAGTGTCATAGACCCCTGGAGTCTCTAGAATCTAGGGAGTCTCCCGCACAGGATTTAAAAAAAAAAAAAGGATTGTAACCAGTCCTGTTTCAATGCTTGCAGCGATGTTCATCAGTATTTTTGCCATTCTTCCCTGTCTATGGCAATCCATTTGAGCTCCTCCTAGGAGGAACATCACATATCTGCCAATACATCCTGTAGGAACCCTCGGTGTGATTGTCTTTGGGCGCTTTCCCCTCAATTATGGTCAAACCCTCAGTATGGTTCATTTTAACAAATGAAATCTTAAACGGGTGGGAGATTTTCATCAACTTTGAAACCTGCAATGAAATCTTTGCAAATACATAGGTTACCTTGAAATACCTGCACACCCTGTAACGACTCCTTAATTTGAACCCTTTCCTTCATTCCCTCTTAAAAGTAAAAAATGTCAATTGGAACTGAACACTATCTCTATGCTTGTATGTCTAGTAAACATGGTATTTATTAATTTGCACCCTTTTTATTTGTTACGTTTGTTATTGAAACATATGAAACATCAGCTGTTATATAACCTAGAAAAGACAACTCCTACAAATTTTGCAACCAACTGTACCCTTAGTACGAGTAGCAAAACTTGAGTAAAGTAAAGTTTACGGAAAGTATTAAAGTGTGATATTCCCCAAAATCTGCCGTTTTTGTTTCTTACACTTTATGGTCTTAGCAAAAGAGTTACAGTAATGAAGAAAATCAAGTTCAAACAAACAAAAATGGCAGATTTTGGGGAAAACCACTCTTTAATACTTTCCGTTAACTTTACTTTACTCAATTTATGCAACTCATACTCAGGGTACTGATCAATTCATAGATATATTTTTGCTATATGTTGTATATCATAGTTTCAATGACAAAAAGTTCTTACAAATATCCATTAGTTAAAACATTTTTTCATTTGTAACAATGTTACCTGAAGCGCTATTCTGCTAAATTCCTTACAACCTTAAGAGCCCGTTCCCACTTGTCGGTGTCGGATCCGTATATTGATCGGAGGTTCCAGTGGCAGAACATTTCGGACAAAATTGGTTTCCTATAAGTGTGAATAGCTTCATACATAATGTTCTATTTTCAAATTTGCTCTTCGCTGGGTTAAAAAAATCATAAAACCACTGGAACCTCCGATTAATATACAAATCCGACACCCGACAAGTGGGAACGAGCTCTAAGGCGACGAGATAGCGATTTGTGTCCAAAAATAAGGTGTACCTACCAGTGGCGAAGGGTGCCATACAAGCCGGTTCCCATCGGCTTCCCTTTTAAAATGATTTAACGAAGTACATAGTTAAAAAATATAGGCACAAAGTAAAAAAAATACATTTAAAACCGAATAACCAATACATATTTTTTTCCCATTGAAACCATGCAGTCTACTTTATTAATCATTTTTGCCTCATTTTAAACGGGAAACTGATGGGAATCGGCTTGTACGTATCCCTTCGCCACTGGTACCTGCTGTGATTTTTTTTTATCTATGGAGCACTTTCCCAAGCGCTAGCAAGCTCTGACTAAGCTTGATATCCAAAGTGTAAGGAATTTAGCAGATTTATTCTGACGTGTAACTAATGAATGCTTGTAAAACTGACTTATTTTTTTAGCTAGTAAATCATTTTTTGCATGAACCATCATTTATTTAGTTTATATATATTTTTTAAGAACTAATGGACACTTCAACATGACACAGAAAGCTTTTTGCGCATGTTGTGTTGCATTTCAACACCGAAATTGAGGAACACAGGTGTAAAGTATTTGAATGGGCTACCATCCAAAAAATACGTAAACTAATCTAAGTTGCAAAGATATGTAACATTGGGGGATTCACATTATATGAATAAAAAAGCGGTGGGTGCTTCACTCAGGGAGAAATGATTTCCTTTATTTGTAAAATTACATCATATTCTGTTTTGAGAGCAGTATTTTTTTTCTTGTAATTAGTCACTTGTAGTTAACATCTTGTAATTCTTTCCAACTTCCTAAACTTGATACCCCTGGCAACATATAATTGGCCATGTTTTTTGTAATTGCTATTATTACATTTCTTATGTAACGCTGTTTGTTGTCCTATTAAAATAAAATAAAATGAAATAAAAATAAAATATGATTCCCATAAGCAGACGCATACAAGTTTGCGCTTGCACATACCGCATGTGGACCTAAAATACAAAAACCCAATCTCAAATGAACATAAGTTCTGCAACTCTTGCCGACCTTCCCTGAAACAGGGATGACATTGGCAAAGTGAACCATTTCCTACAGCATGGGTACTTTTTTTTAATCACAAATAATAATATGTATAAACATCAAAACAAATACAGATTACAAAATTCAAATTTTTAAAAACCCTAGTCCTAGCCGCCAATATTACAGATCAACCGCAATATATGGTTAAAAAAAACATTTATGCTTGATATTAAAATTTAAGATCCAAAATTGAGGTAGGACTACCAAATTTTCATGCATGGTTCTAATCTAATCTAATCTAAGTTGCAAAATATATGTAGCATTATATGCACTGTCACAAACAGACATGCACAAGTTCGCGCTTAAACATGCCGCATGTGGTCCTACAATATAAAAACCCGAATCTCACATGGACATACACCCTACAACTCTTGCCGACCTTCCCTGAAAATAGGGGTGACATTGGCAAAGTGAACCATTTTCTACAGCATGGGTGGTCAGCCGCTGGTTGGTTGGATGGTTGGGTATATTATTTACAAAGGTATTGTTTAAAGTATTTACAGTGCTATTCTTAGACATTTTGGTCGTCCGCTGAGCCCACGCTTTGACAAACTAATGATGCCTGGGCTGGAAGTCTCATCACCACGGTCATTCTTACCTACCGAATATCGGTAATATTTGTATGAAGACAAATCAGCTATTCACTTGACAGGGGTTCATACAAATGCATCATTAGTTTGTCAAAGCCTGGGCTCAACGGAGGACTACAATGTCTATATGAATAGCACTGTTACTGTTCAGCCGTGTGGCTTACACTTGTTGGCATGTTCTGACGGTGTGCTGTGCGTTGTGTCTTGTTGCAGACAAGCGGGTGTCGGGCAAGTCCAAGGATGAGCAGATGGCGGAGAAGAAGCAGGAGCTGGAGAAGCGGCTGCAGGACGTGGACGTGCAGCTGGGCTCCAGCAAGAAGCAGCAACCTAAGAAAGGTACACACTAATCTAATCTAATCTAAGTTGTAAAGATATGTAGCATTAAGGATTCACATTATATGCATTTTCACAAGCAGATATGTAAAACATGCCGCATGTGGATTTACAATATAAAACCCAATCTCAAATGAACATAACCCTGCAACTTTTGCCGATCTTCCATGAAACAGGGGTGACATTGGCAAAGTGAACCAATTTTTACAGCATGGGTGGTCAGCCGCATACCAACCTATAAGTCGAGGACATCCAGAGTCATAACCTTCTTCATACGAGCTCTCCTTTAATTATAACTCTGGATATTACATTAATTTGCAATTTGAGAAATTTGGTCCATCCATACCTTTCTTGGTCTTACTCTACCTAGTTGGTGATTTGCAATTTTGAAAAGCTTATGTACATCGGTCACATTTTGAGAAATGAGAAGTACCGTCTCCTTCATCTTATCATACAGGGTAAGATTGAGGAGAGAAGATCTCAGGGACGCCGAAGGACATTGTGGCTGAAAAACCTGCGACAGTGGTTCGGCAGAAGTACCAAGGCCCTGTTTCGAGCCGCAGCATCTAAAGACAAAATAGCCGTGATGATCGCCGATCTTCGATAGAAGTGGCACAAAAAGAAGAATTTTGAAAAAAAAGGTTTGAAAATGTTGGCGGACCCTGGTGGTATAAGATAAGCTAATGGGGTGAATTGTTGGCAGAAGGCGGGAAGGAGCCGGTGGCAGCGTCGGGCCGCCTCTCCTCCAGCTCCAGCTCCTCGGACTCCTCCAACTCCTCCTCCAGCAGCGACTCCTCCTCCTCGGACACCAGCGACAGCGAAATAGGTTAGAGCCCACACACACACACCTCACACACACACACACACACACACACAACCTCTCAGCCATCTGAAACATCATAGACATGTATCAACTCAGGGTCGAGGAGACCGACTATTCCTCGCCCTGGTAAATTTTAAATGTCTTGCCGCGTTATCCCTGGAGAGTTTCGCGTGTGGCGAGTGGAACCTATTTTTTTTTACAGGTAAGGGGGCCGGCCTTATGCCAACCAATTCAGTTGAAGTTGGGGTTTCCCAGCTCCCGGGAGAGCTGGTTCTCATTTCTTGTGAAGGCTGAGTAAACCTTGCTATTATTTTATTTTTGGTTTGAAATAAACACTGAAAGGAAATCCCCCCGACCCGAGCTCACGGCATGGAATGCTAGTGTTCTACCAACTGAGCTATCGATCGGACTTTTTTTATGAGCTTGGTCGTCACTTCAAAGCGCCGATACTTAAGCAAGACCCAGTTGCTGTAAGGCTGGATGAACCTTTTTAGTGACCGGTCTTTGGTAAAGGTTTTGTGAATTTTTCAACCCAGCGAAGAGCAAATTTGAAAATTTAAATGGTATTTTTTTTTGCTCTGCCGGGATTCGAACACACAACCTTCCATTTACGAGTCCGAAGTGTTGCCACTGGACTACGGACCGGTCTTAATCTATCAACTCAAAGATTTGGTCAAGAAGACCTGCCTATTTCTTTTCTTGGTGCCAGCTTCAATGGCTTTAATGGCAGAAGAACATTCAATTCTTGTCCGGGACAAATTTACAGTGAAACGTGATACAAGGCTCATTGTCCTGTCGCAGATTTCATCTCCGTGTGTTTTTGAAGTTCTTCAGATGGCTGCGTGAACTCTAAAGTAATATTACTGACTAAAACCATGTTATATATCTGAATATTTATAAAAGAAGAAAGGTGTACAAATGATTTTTCGAAAATTAACTTAAAACCTTATTATTTATCAAATAAAAACAAAAAATGAAATTTATCCTTCTTTCCTTCTCTCTCAATATTAAAAGAGACTGAAAATTTTAAAGTTAATCTAAATAATGTAAAACACAAATGATTGTGCGAACTTGAAACTCCGCCATTGTCGTCGAGGAAGAGGACAAAGTTTAGTTGTAGTGAGTCGAACAATGTTAAAACAAAATAAATAAAAAATGAATTGAAAGTGTAGAAATCATATTTATAAATAAAATAGTAAATAATATAATGACTATTATTATTCTTATTATTACTTGGTATAATAACGTTTTGTAAGTTTAGATACAAAGTAAAGTGTAGTTTGTATAAAGAGTAGGTAATGTTTTCTTTGATTAATTTGTTATAAAAGCGATGACGACTAGCTTGTAAGGATGTGTATAAAAAGTAACTTTGTGCGCGTAATTAAATATGGCGGCCTTTTTATGATTTGTCCTAGAGTAAGCGTATACAAGCCACATGTGAGTCATATTACGGTGAAAAGGACACTTGCGTCTTTGCAATGTTGTATCATACGTACTAATCACTTGGAATATTATATTGTTTATGGAATGGGACGCTCTAATCGGGACCAGAGTGTCTAACGTCTGTGCTTTCTACCTCCCGTAACAATGGCCCGTTCATTTATCCATATGCTCTTCTCACGACTGTACATCCTTAGGGACCGTCCATATATTATGTCATTCGCATTAAGGGGGGGGGAGTCTGGTCTGTGGATGATGGCAAATGA
Source organism: Agapetus fuscipes (assembly GCA_951799405.1). Taxonomy (NCBI): domain Eukaryota; kingdom Metazoa; phylum Arthropoda; class Insecta; order Trichoptera; family Glossosomatidae; genus Agapetus; species Agapetus fuscipes. The sequence goes on from OX637351.1 coordinate 2,962,253, forward strand.
CGTACGAGTACCAAAAGTGACGTCGTTCCTGGAAATACCAATTTCTACTAAATATACACAATATTATGTAAGTAATATAACAATATTAATTATTAAGCTCATCCATTATTACAGCAAGAGGGGGGGTCATTAGATAATGACTATAGGATGATTGTAAGGGGGGGGTTGAAAATTGGCAAAAATCGATGACGTAATTTATGAACGGCCCCTTACGCAAAAATACAACTTTTATGACAGTGTGTCACTACAAAGACGCTTATCCTTATGATAGGACGAAGAGGTGAGTCTTGAGACTTCTTTTCAATGGTCTCTCCATATCCAGTTCCCTCAGTGAGGCGGGAATGGCGTTCCAAGTCATTGGAGCGGCTGCTCGATATAGAATGACTTGTTACTGCAGTGTCTCGTACGTGGGTTGCATGTACCTAGTGGAACCCATTTATTTTCATATGTAGAGCCGGCCGATCTCAGTTTTTCACATGCGGCCTTGTTTTATCGCTTTCTATCTACTTTTATGATCTGTAGATGCAACGAGACCGCAAGGCCCGGGCAGCTTAAAAACTGTATCAAACCTATGTTTTTTCTAATTCTTTATTTACCAATGGATATGCTTTGGCATAGACAAAATTGCGACGTCACACTGTCCGATTGCAAGGGCAACTAATACTTAGATATTGGTAGCTGAGGACTATAGTTACATACAAGTGTGACATTTATCCTAATCTAATCTAATCTAAGTTGCAAAGATATGTTACGTTGGAGATTCACATAACATGCATTTTCACAACCAGACACGTACAAGTTCGCGCTTGCACATGCCGCATGTGAACCTACAACATAAAAACCAAATATCAAATGGACATACACCCTGGAACTCTTGCGCCGTCCTTCTCTGAGACAGGGGTGACATTGGCAAAGTGAACCATTTTTACAGCATGGGTGGTCAGCCGCATACCTACCTATAAGTCAAGGAACATACACAAGATTTTTTTTTTGTTTCCGCTGATAAAAAAGTCCGTTCTGTACTGAGTACTGAGATTCCCTGACTGTATCTTATTCTAGTCGCAAAAATCATTTTCCATCATTTGTCTGTGGTAGTCAATACTCGTGGTTGGTTCAGATCTGATATGCATGCATGTGTTTTTGTTTCATTCTCACCGAGACTAACTTATATATTAATTGTGTGTCTTTCTAGTCTTACTTAAAGAAAATCCAAATATAAAAGTCGTAGGGGATCCAACATAATATCCTTGATAACAATCAAATATATCTCAAATGGACTGTTTTTTTTTTTTTGCAAAGCTTTGTTAGTGTTTAAAAACTTTTGATTTAAAATCAAGCATGGCATTTTTCTCCTCAAAAAGCGCGTATCTCAGTTATTAGGAATTCAATAGGGTAATTTCACATATTGTTTTTATTTCATAAAATGATGAATAGGTAAGCGTGGAAGGGGAAGACCTAGGAAAGAATGGATTGATCGGATAAGTGAGATTGTGAATGAATGGAATTTACAGAGTGGAAAAAAGAGAAGAGCGTGCATGAAAAGAGTGATGAAATTAGATGAGATGAAAGAAGTATGCAAGGACAGAGTCAAGTGGAGGCACTTGTGTGGAGGTACCGGCCACCCCTAGAGGAATGGCGGCAGGTTACAAGACAAGATAGACTACCTTTTAAAAAATGCATTTACGTTTTGAAAAAAAATATATCTGGCTTAGTTTTTAAATTACAGCTCTGTAAAATTCGCCCATTTTCGATTTCCGCTAAAACAGCTCATTTTTTTATTTAGGCGGAGGCTCTACACTCTCATCCATACAAAGCTTTTTTATCTGCCAAATCATTTGGGGGTTAAAATTCTAAGCAGTTGATTTAATGTCGTTTTAAGGCAAAATAAGATAATTTACTTCTAAACTGGTTAAATCTGTGAAGTAATTCAAAGAGTATAGAATGTTCCTTGTGTGAAATGAAAACATTTTATTTAATCGCCCTATGCATATGAACGTACGCGATACGCAAACTTTGAGTGTACCATTCTGCTACATCCCGTATCACGTACGCGCTTGAGAAAAAATAATATATTTGAAAACTACAAACCGCCTGGCGTCCGCATGAGTTCCAAAGTCACGTCATTACAAGTCTAGACAAGTAAGTTCCTCAAGGGCAGGCTAAGCGTTTGGTTGTTTGTTTGACGTTTCGTAATTTTTCATAAATACTCTTCAAAAGTCAGGGGTGCGTACATTGTGGTTTCGAAACCTGATTATTTTTTGCCTATTTCTCAGAAATTAACCTGAAAGTAGGGGGGTTATCTAATCTAATCTAAGCTGCAAGGATATATATCATTTAAGATTTAAATTAAATGCATTCCCACAAGCAGACATGTATAATTTTGTGCCAACACATGCCGCACGTGGACCTACATCATAAAAAACACATCTCAAATGAACATAAGCCCTGCAACTCTTGCCGTCTTTCCCTGAGACAGGGGTGACATTGGCAAAGTGAACCATTTTTTCACAGTATGGGTGGTCAGCCGCATAAATAATTTGATTTATCAGATTTCATTTTGGTGAGTATCTGGAGTACTATGTGTAACGTCATGTAGCCGAGGGATATTCACAATGTCGGGAGTCCCATTGTTATGGTTGAAAGCACAGACTCGGATCAATACTAATAATAGTTTACACTGCGGGAAGTGAAAATAAAATGGCGTGTGAAGTAGTAATCCCCTCGTGTATAAAGCTTTCCTCCTAAGTGATATTACTAACATTAACCGTGAACTGTTAGGAATAGCTAGTGAAATTATAGTCTCTTGTGTCTTGTTTGACATCATTTACTTTCTACTCTTATTTATTGTGTTGGGAGAATCAACTGTAATCACCGGTCAATGCTATGGTCTAGGGCGGGGGTCGGCAATTTGCGGCTCTTTTTGGGTGTGAAGTTGTGGCTCTTTAGTTCCATTCGCAAATATTTAAATTTATCAAAAACGAAACACACAAAAATCATTCTGAATCGATTAACGTGGATGAGGCAACGATTCTATGTATCAGTCACTTTAACTCATTTTTAACCCCCTCCCTGTCGACGCTATATTGTTGGCAAGAAAACATTTGTGGCTCTTTACACACTTTGAACTTTTTAAATTGTAATATTTGGCTCTTCCGACGCACATGGTTGCCGACCCCTGTGTGCCGCAGCTCCCTGTAGCGCCGGGTAATATTCAATTTAAAAATCGGCAATCTTCTTGTACGGAAATGGTTTCCAATGCCCAAAGCTTGTGGTTCCTCCCGGTCAACGACTTTTTTGAGACAAAATCGAATGGTGATATTTCGGAAATTGCGTGAAGCCCCTTTGTTGAAGATATCAATTCATTGAAAAAAAAATCTGATAATTTAGGGAGCCACAAAAACAGGAAAAGATTGGGAACCTCTAGTCTAGTGGATAAGGCACTGAAATTCAAATTAGTGCCCTCTGTACATGCCCTAAATATATGATGCCAGAAATTTGCTTGCCTTAGCGCATTTCGGACCTACTCATGGTCCTCTATCACTCAACATTATGAGGCAGGTGGTTCCAGGCCAAAGGACCAGCAACTGCAAATGCTCGCTCTCCAAACAATACGTCAACCCTTTTTACGGGTTCTTCAATCCTTTCTAATATGTGTATTGACTGGCTCGGGATGTGACTGATCATCCAACGGTTGATATTTCATGCGAAGCAAGACTTGGTTGAGTAATCTGGATGATTTGACTACAAGGTCAGTCAAGTTTGTGACAAACGAAGGGGCATCATGCGTTGTAGCATGAGAACTGCCCAAATACATTTTACCTTCTTCTTTTGCCACACCAGATGCATCTGTTCACCTATTCATTCACACATGTTCCTCATTGCTGAGGGCTGTGACCCTTGTGGAAGCAACGACTGTTCTCCAGTTCTCTCTTGGCTGCCGCAGCACTCCAACCACAGATATCACATGTCAAAAGAAAGATCTTCACATTTGATTAGAAGATTATACTGTGAGAAATACTTACAAAGAAAGTGTATTTGATATTTGCTTTCTTAATTTCTCTATTGACTTGGCTCTCATCAACACATTATAAATGATGAACAGAACCTTTTTCTTCATTGCGATGGCAATTTCTTTCTGCAATTATGAAAAACAAGGATAGAGGCAACCCTCCAAAAATCACCCATTGACCAACTCGCAACGCGTAATTGCAACTCGCATGGGTTAAAAAAAACTCCCGTGAAATTCGTGTTCCTGTTTATAATTTTTAACGCCTTTAAACATGTGATCGAGCGAGATTTGGCAGTAAGCAATTTTCAAAACTTCTCAGTTTTATTTTCACTTGGAATATTATCAATGGTATTATTAACTGGCAAGATCATACTTTCAGATAAAGAAAAGCACACTCGCAACCAAACAAAAGTCACTCGCAATTTGCGAGCTAGCGAGTAGAATTTTGGAGGGTTGGTCTGCCTCATACCAACCTATTAGTTATGGAAGGTACTGCTGTCGGAATAAGTGGCTCTTGTATAATATTCTCGACTGAATTTGGTGATTTGTGTTTTTAACGCAAAATTTAAAACAAACCTTAAACAATAAAATTGAAGTGAACGTTTTTTTGTGTTGAATTTCGCGTCTATAGTAATATTTAAATAAATCACCACTGTACCAAGTAAATAAATAATAATAAAGAAACATAATTTTTGTACATATACTGTTGTAGGGAGTGTTTTTTTTATATATAAACGGAACATTCAGTTTTTTATATATGTAAACTTGTCGCATCTAATAATTATAGATACTAAATTATGAATGTGAAATCTTAATGCACAAAATATCTCTTTTTATTTGACTACTTAAATATTATTTATTTAAATAAACAATAAACACCTTCATTGTACTGTGTATCGCCCCATACACATATTTTAATGTATTTTATTTGCTTAACACATAGACACAAAACACATTCAAAATTGCTGAAATCTCAACTTTCCATTGAATTTGATGTACTTCTTTAAGAAAAATACATGGAAATTGAAGAATTCAGTAATTATGAACCACTTTTTACACAAAAACCATTTAATTTATTGAATCATTTTCAAAATGGCTCTAACAATATTTTTTTTATCACATTTTGCGTTTTGAAAATGATTGAATATGTATTTTTTTTAGTGATTTTAATGATTTTCTGGATTTGATGATTTTTACTTGTGTTTGCAATCTCAATTTATTTATTGGTTTAAACACTTTAAATGGTAGATTTTGTAGGGTTTGTGTATTCACACAGTGAAAATTCATTTTTTTTAAAATAAAGCTATTTTTTGTTTAACGTAGTTTATTTTCACAATAATATTATTATTATTATTGTGAAAATAAACTACGTTAAACAAAAAATAGCTTTACTTTAAATGGTGTTTGGGTCTTAAAGTAACATCAGATATATTTTTTCTACTAATCAAAGTCTTTGTATCGACAAGGCTTAGGCAGTTTTAAGAAAAAATAATCTGTTCCTTTGAAAACAAGGAAAATTCCCACTTCATGTAACAAGATTGGTGTAAATCAGGCGGATTCACATTTCAGAAAAAAAAATACAATTTTTCAAATAACACATGAAATACTAACTAATTTACACACAGCACAAATTCTGTCGGGTTTGTCTATGGTTTCTGATTGGATCACAGGATAAACCATGTGACGGCTTTCATACATCCGCTTACACTACTAGTCTTGCGATCTGGCACCAGATAAACCCAAAACATAGACAAACCGGATAGAATTTGTTTTGTATGAAAAAGCACTACTAGTGAAACTTATAACAATAGTAAAGTTTGTACCTGAATTGATATAAAACATAATTGAGTAAAAATTTAGATTATTGTATCTTTGAAACGGGAAAATTTGGGTCAAACCAATGCAAAAATGCACATGATTTTGTGGCTACCTGGTATGAATTGAGGTTGCAAACCAGCATATGTTTTTGAGATGTAAAAAAAAAGTGAATATTGAAAAGATGTATAATTTTGTAAGGAGTTGCCTCGCATTAGTGTGTGGCAGTGTGTAATCAGCCATTTTGCGGAAGAATGTGTTATTGACAGGGGCCAGCTTTCCACCGCCACCCAAGCAAACAAACCATAAACAAGGTAAAATCATAGCTAAACACAAGCTCTGACAGTTTGGCTTGCGGGACACAAAGGTGAGTGAGCGTCCAGCAGAAAATGCAAAGCATCTCTCCTCCCGTCCAAATGCAGTTTCCAAACCTTTTCACCTTGCGTTCATTTATAAATAAATTTTACTATATCATGCTCTCTTCAATATTATACCGTGCGCAACACTACGTGGAACTTCTCTATTAGATAGAAACGGGCTTTCGTTCAAAATTATCAACGATTCGTATACAAAAACAATAACAAGATCTGCTGCGCCCTCCTCCGGTGAATGAATTAGTTTTTTTTTCTTTTAAGCTTAAGAGATTTGTGGTGATTTTGTAGAGAAAATGCCAAAAGCCCAGCTGCAAACAAATGTGTAAGGACGATGAGATCATTAAAACACTTCACTTATCATGTAAATATATAGTCGCCCCGACACAATAGATCCACCCTTCTTCTGCCAAGCGGTACACTTCATTTAACATTAGGACAAAGACACTTCGCTTTCATGCCTCGTCCATGTATTCTTCACGCTTAAAGAACATAGAAAGTATCAGGGAATTATAGGAACTGATCCTTTTGATGTAAGGAAAGATAGACAGCTATCTGATGGCGCCAAACTTCAGTTGAGGCATAGACAATTCAAAGCACTCTTTGTTTGTGTGAGCTATTATTGGACATGTGTAAAGTAGTCTTTAAATTGCCATGGGATTGGTCATCTCACCTGTAAGAAAATGAAATGCAAAAGAATTTGGCATGATCAGAATATAACCTGAGCACTTCTTGCTACTCTCTCCTGAAAGGGGTGGGTGCAACATAGAACATATTGATTTTCACAGGTAAGGCATACGCAGAGTTCAGCCTTACAGCAACCATTTATTTGGCAGTGAAGCTTTTTCCTGTTCTTTAGGTTATTGTTACATAACACTGCTTGTATCCCTCTTAGTTTCTCAATAAAAGCAAAGATGCAAATATGACATTAAACTTAAAAAATATATACATAAAAGAAAAAAAAGAAAATTATGTCACAGGGGTCCTCGAGGCAGGTAGAACTATATCTTGATTAGACATTGTTTATATCCAGTGAGACATGTATAGTTGAAATATGTATGTATACAAGGCAGAAAAGGTTTTGTAGCTGTTTGGATTCCCTATATTTTTGTTTCTATATACTATCTATATATATATTTTACTATTTATTTCTCTCTGCGGTATTTTATTTCTAATACAGTATGTATTATTGAAAAGCTGGCCTCTCTCCTTCACACATTGTTTGCACACAGGTTTCATAAGAATATAACATATATTATTATTCATTAATCAATAATGATGGATTGTCCTCCTGAGCATTGTTTTTCTATTATTGTATACATTCAAAATTATGAGGTGTTTTTCAGTTCTGTACCTCGAGTACAATACATTATATAAACTCCCACCCATCTCGTAAATGGAAAAATGCATGGAAGACAGGTCCGGTCCTTAGTCCAGTGGTAACACTTCGGACTCGTAAATGGAAGGTTGTGGATTCGAATCCCAGCGGAGCACAAAAAATATACCATTTATATTTTTTCAAATTTGCTCTTCGCTGGGTTGAAAAATTCACAAACCTTTACCAAAGACCGGTCACTAAAAAGGTTCATCCAGACTTACAGCAACTGGGTCTTGCTTGAGAATTGTCGCTTTCGACAGCGACGACCATGCTCGAAGAGGGCTCTTGAGGTGTGATGCACACAAAAACAGCGCTCACCAAATAAATCAGCCTAATTTAATATATTTTTTTAAATTCTTGGTTTACGGGATCGATGGGAGCTTATGTAATGTGTTCTACTCGGGGTACTTGTGTGTGGAAGGTAAATTTGGGATCTCAATTATATGACTTACAAATATATTTCAAATCAATTATAATTAAAAATAACTTGTTTTATACAACACAGTTTTATTTTCACATTTTGAGTTGAATTGCCCAAGCGCTATCGGACTTTAACCGTCCATCTTTAGAGGCTAACTGAGTTAAAAACAAAATGATCAAAATTCAAGGTAGGAAAGAGAAAGAGTTCAATTTAATCAATATTAGAGAAGGAGTTTTGAATATCTCAAACTATGCAACTTTTTCCGTTTTCTACCAAACGGGAGTGACAGCGATGCAGACATTGTGAAAAAAAATTTGAAAATGAATACAATGCTGCCAACTGCTGATCAGTTGGGTGTAAATATATTTGTTACGTCATACAAATTAAGGTATATCAAATTAAATATCCTATTTTTACCTTTTGCACAAAATCTCTCAATAAACATGTAAACACCAATAAGGAGGCAATTTGCCAAATCTAGTATTGTTTGAACATAAAGGTTTTGAGATAAAAGGAAAATAATGAAAGGCTTTCGGGAGCTTTGTTTTTATTGTGAACTTGATGTCATGAAAAGATATTTCAACGCCTTCTATCTGACAGGTCACACATGGAGCGTACATCTAATCTAATCTAAGTTGCAAATATATGTTACATTAGAGATTCACATAACATGCATTCCCACAACCAGACAAGTACAAGTTCGCGCTTGCACATGCCTCATGTGAACCTACAACAACAATCTCAATAGGACATACACCCTGCAACTCTTGCCATCCTTCCCTGAAACAGGGGTACATGAGTTTACTAAATTAAGGTGACTCAACTAATAAAGATAAATTCACAATGGATTCAGCACAAATTCAGTAGACAGCAAAACTGTGACATCACACAGCGGGGTTGTAGGGAAAAAGGCAAACACGTATTTTGTTATTGGTGCGTGGTTACATTTTCCCATTGAGAAAAAATTGTAATGTGTCCATTATGTAAATCTAACCTAATCTAATCTAAGTTGCAAAGATATGTAACATTGGGGATTCACGTTAAATGCATTCTCACAAGCAGACACATACAAGTTTGCGCTTGCACATGCCGCATGTGAACCAACCTACAACATACAAACCAAATCTCAAATGGACATACACCCTGCAACTCCTGCCGACCTTCCCTGAAACAGGGGTGATATTGGCAAAGTGAACCATTTGGTACAGCATGGGTGGTCAGCCGCATACCAACCTATAAGTCAAGGAATATACACAACAAAGGAATAAATGGAATCTGAATTTTTTGCGCCTTTTTTTGGCATTGACAAAACAGATGAAGGTCATTTTAAATTACTATTTAAATTACGAGATTAAATTTGTATCTATTATTTTTAACATTGATAATCTTTCATGCAACTCGCCTACCTTTTTTTCATGTCATGTGTGCCAAGGCCTGTAACAATAGCAGGTATTGATTGAAAAATCAGAACAGTTTATTTGATTAGATAAATCAATATACATATTATAGAATCATATTAAAGATGTATGTAAAAATCACACCATATCTATTATGTGTATGTAAATCTAGGATAATCTTTATGTTCCTTAAAATAATTCCCACTTGATTTCATCTTGCTTACTAGTAGACTTAAAATGTTGCATTTATTATTATTTCTTATGAAAAAAAGTAGTATTTGTAATCTGAAAAGCTGCATTCACTTTATTCTTACTTTTTAAAAATATAAAATACTAGAGACTGTTCTCCCATGTCTTGACAAATGTTTGCTTTTGTTTCGTATCAAATCTATGTGTAACTTCTTCAGAGCTCTTTCACTCAGTTCCAGCATTGATATGTCGTGAGATACGGTCTGTGGCAGGCGCGTGCATCCCATACAGGCACATGCGCCTAATATCTAAATCTAAATCTAAGTTGCAAAGATATGTATCAGTTGAGAATATTAAATGCATTCCCACAAGCAGACATGCATAATTTCGCGCTCACACATGCGGCATGTGGACCTACAATATAAAAAACCCAATCTCAAATGAACATAAGCCCTGCGACTCTTGCTGATCTTCCCTGAAACAGGGGTGACATTGGTCATCATAAAAAAAAAAGTAACATAAGAGAAGCAAATTTTATCGCTGTATAACAAAGCTCTGAAGAAGTTACACACGGATTTGTTATGAAACGTGAGCACTGACAAAATCATAGACCACGTTAAGACTTGGGAGAACAATATCCAGAATCTGAAGACTGTGGGAGCATTAAAAACATTAAAACAAATACTGTTTATTTCTTAAGATCTTTGGTTGTATGAAATGCCTTTTTTATAACTATTCAAAATGAAATGATCCACATAGTTGCAAAACCTATGTGTGTACAGGCAGCTCTAGACTTTTTTTAATTGTAAAAAGCATTTTAATCAAGATATTTCTGTTTTATAAGTTATTTTAAAAATATATATAATTTTATTGAAAACGCTAATCAAAAGATACTGTTTTGATACTATCCAGCGACTTAGTTTTAACATCTCAAATGTTAAATCAAAACATATTTTAGTCATATGCTTATTTTTAGAAATCACATTTTTCTTGTCAAAGGATCTTTAATTTGATTTTTATCAGATACACTTTTATATACAGAGTACACAAATTGTAAGTACGTACTAACGGTGACTATGCGTAATGTTAATTATTATTAATTAGAAAAAGTTGCATTTTTTTTAGCTGTTAATGTTTTTTTTAAATATGTAAATGTGTACACACAGAAATAAACGCTTTACACCTTACGGAAAATTGTGAAAAAAATTTGATAGTGGGTTTTTTTTTATTTGAAGGAAGGAAAAATCATACTAACTGATAGTTGTCGGCCATACTAGGTTAAAATTTTCATAAATATGTATTTAATGATATGTATTATGTAAAAAAATAATGTGTAGCGAGCCAAGTATTAATCGTTAAGTGATTTGAACACACTTTAACTATGTGACTTAAAGATATTGTCTGAAATACACGGAGCTATAGTTTATGTGTATTTAAGTAAAAGCACAGTTTTACATACCAAGAAAACTCATAAGTGTGGTCCTTTCCGGAATGTATACCAAATTACTGCCTTGCAAAATATCCCTCGGCTACATCACCCAAAGTAAATAAAAAAACAGATTCCCGATAATCAGGGCTTTCTTCTAGTTTACAACACTGTACACCAGTGGCGAAGGGTGCCATACAACTCGATTCCCATCGGCTTCTCTTTTTAAATGAGACAACAAAGTAGTTAAAAAATATAGGCACAAAGTAAAAAAATACATTTAAAACCAAAGAAACAATACATATTTTTTCCCTATTGAAACCATGCAGTCTCCTTTATTATCATTTTTGCCTCATTTTAAAAGGGAAACCGATGGGAATCGAGTTGTATGGCACCCTTCGCCACTGCTGTACACCCATACAGTTGACAGTAATGCTAATGCAGGACGGTGCACGTCTTTTTAAACTACTTTCATAATAATCTATTGAAATTATGACACTCTGTACTGTCTTTAGCACGGCCAAGTGACATGGCGAGTATTCCTTACATTTCAAATATTCTTAGTCCATTGAGGTAGCCAGTGCTGTCAGCTGAGATAGTGTGGCCAACCTAAAAATACCAAAAATTATAAATACCTAATTCAAAGGTGATGAGAAGATGAACCAAATAGGAAATAATTTAAATCGTTCTGGGGAAAAGGATATGTCTACTCTTGCAAATAATGAAGTATCTACAATCCGGACAGGACCTTAATACATAATAGAGAATTGTCAAGCCTCAAGTATACTCGATAGGCGCGTGCACTGTATAGAGGTAAATACATTTAAGAATAAATATTTGTCCCTTTGCCTTTGAAATAACACATAATGAAACAATATGAGTCATAAAAATGACTTTGAATTTTAATCTTAATTTCAAGGATTTTTTACCATATCGCTGCCTTAGTTCTTGTTTGCCGTATAGACCATTACGCTAATTTTACATGAGCAATGTTTGCATGTGTACTGGACCAATGTGTCTTATGAAAACAGGAAATTGATTTAAAAAATATTTAAAACAACTCAATTATCGAGTTTTACATTTTTTCTTATCTCAGATTGTGTAGAATTTGATTCTTAAGACAACTGCATTGAAAAGTCATATTTGACAAAATTGGTCTGTACGGCAAACAAGAACTGGGGGAGCGATATGTTGCGAACCTTGTAGGTACACGCGCCTGTGTGGGATTCTCTTCCCTGATTCTTGATTATTTTTCTTTGAATCACATCTCTTAAACACATCTTAAAATAATATCCTAAATAGGTACAAATGGATGTACTGAATATCTTGATGAAAAGAACTATACTGGTTATTTCAGACAATGCAGTAGTATATAAGGTATGATCTCATCGCGAGGTTTTTCACATGCATTTTGTAAAATCAAATCGCATGAAAATATTGGGCCACCGTTCCCCATAGAGAAGAGATTTATTTTACAAAATAATATAAACTGTGGAAAGATCAAATAATGCCCGGGTATTTCTAACTATAGCAGTTTGTCTAAATTCAGGATGTAGCGCTTTGGTGTCTAATCTAATCTAAGTTGCAAAGATATGTAACATTGGGGATTCACATTATATGCATTTTCACAAGCGGACACGTATGAGTTCGCGCTTAAACATGCCGCTTGTGGACGTACAATATAAAAACCTAAATCTCAAATGAGCATACACCCTGCAACTCTTGCTGACCTTCCCTGGAACAGTGGTTACATTGGCAAAGTGAACCATATTCTACAGCATGGGTGGTCAGCTGCATACCAACCTATAAGTCAAGGAACGTACGCAACAAATGTGTCTACTACATGATATTGTATTTAAGTTATGACTGCCCTCAGCCCAGCCAAGTAACGTAACACTATTTTTACCAGATCATGGGCCGAATTCATTCTTCCAATCATTTTATTATATTTAAATATTTTTTCTTTCCTAAGTTGGTATGCCTTGCGGTGAGACGCATAAAACGTGGATCAAACTTAGTTAAATGACAAAATATAAGGAATCGCGTTCGGCTCTTGCAATATTTATGTAATTGAAAAGAAGAAAAAGGAAATGTAATTTATTGTAAGCGATTTTTGATAAAAAAAAAATGTTTTTTTCCGACAAATGAAAAAAAGAGTGACTTGTGTACTACTGTGGGCAGTGTGTGTATAGAATATGTTTTAAATGTGAGAGTCTACAGAACTAGAGGGTGGATGATGCACATCACAGCTCTTGCTCGTTTCCATGTGAAGAAATGACAATGATTTCATTTTGATTTTAATTATATTTTTAATGTAAATAATTCTGAAATATAAACAGTATGTAAGTGTAGACTACATATTGAGAAAAAAACTGTGTTTTATTCCCAAGAAAACTACTCAAAATTCGGATAAGTACCCCGAGTGTAAAACTTTCAATGTTTCTCGAGACATCTTAGCTATGCATGATTCACAGATCATTATGTTTTTGTTGTATAGAAAATTCGCTTAACCTCTGGTGTGCCGGCGATTTTTAACCATTTTCAAAATTTGCAAAGTCCATCTAATCTAATCTAAGTTGCAAAGATATGTAACATTGGGGATTCACATTACATGCATTCTCAAAAGCAGACGCGTACAAGTTCGCGCTTGCGCATGCCGCATGTGAACCTACAATTTAAAAACCAAATCTCAAATGGACATACACCCTGCAACTCATGCCGACCTTCCCTGAAACAGGGGTGACATTGGCATGTGTGGTCAGCATGGGTGGTCAGCCGCATACCAACCGTCGACTGCATTTTTTTTTTAAATATTCACCAACGAGAATTAATGATTTGAGTTTATTGATGGGTAGTTATATCCTATAAGAGAATTTTACATGATATTTTCAATCAAATTTCTGTGTAAACACTAAAGAAAAACAAAAAAAAATAGCGATAAGAACATAGAGCGCTGATCAGCGCTTTGGCAGTTGAGAGGTTAAGGCAGCGTATAAGCCAGAGGTGCCCATACTTTTTCTTGAGGAGATCGACCTAGCAAAATATTATGAATAGGAGATTGACATTTTAACTGTTTAGCCCACCAAATATAAGTTATTAATAAAAAAAATAGCATAAGTAAAACTGCATTGAGTGCAAAATGTCACATCAGTTTTAAGGTCGATCACTGAAATTTTAGCTATCTTCGGCGATCGACTTTAAAACCTCCCGCAATCGACTGTATGGGCACCTCTGGTATAAGCAAGGGATTTGCTGTGCCTGAATGCTGTCCACCATTAAATTCAACCATACGGTTAACCATACAATTTATGGAAGCACCTTTTTAGTAAGCTTTTATATTTCCATACATTTTTTTAATAAAGTATATTATACAGTATAAATTTTTATAGTTGGGGTATGTATCACATAAGCATAAGTCGTTGGTCTATCATATTAAGACAAAAAAGAAACCCAGAGCAAATATACATGAACCAAAAGATTAAAAAAAGCAGAAACATGATTAGTACGCGTGAAGATATATTTTTAAAGAGAGCATGATAAATATGTAAAAATGAACGCACAGTGAAACAAGGATGAAAAGTGAAATAAGAAACTTAAGTAAATTAAATTGGTAAGTACTGCATTATCAGATTCTTACATCATATGGCTGGATTACCAATTCGCTGCCTTAGTTCTTGTTTGCCGTATAGACCATTAAGCTAATTTTACATGAGCAATGTTTGCATGTGTACTGGACCAATGTGTCTTATGAAAACAGGAAATTGATTTAAAAAATATTTAAAACAACCCTCACATTATCGAGTTTTACGTTTTTTCTTAGCTCTGATTGTGTAGAATTTGATTCTCAAGACAACTGCATTAAAAAGTCATCTTTGAATCGAATGGTCTATACGGCAAACAAGAACTGGGGGAGCGAATTATAAAAAAAGAATTGTTTGCTTGGTCCAAAAAAAAAATGGTAAGGTTGCAATGTTTATTTTTTATGACTCTTACATCTATTGAAAAAAGAAATGGATTCCCCTGATGTATAAGGAGGATTTTGTATGGAAAAATAAAACAAAATCATTGCAGTCTTGTCAGTGTTAAATTAAACCTTTAAATTTAATTCTCATAAGATTTGAAGAAGCAGATTTTTAAGGTTTTTATTTGTGTCCCCTTTAGGATCAGGAAAAACACCCAAGAAAAAAGTGAAAAAGCCCACACTGACGCAGACACAACTTGTGAGTATAAAACATGCACATTTTGAGTTCTCTTTTTGATTTTATTCAATTATAACTAGTACCACTGAACGAGATATTTCCAATCAGAAATTAATAAAAAAGTAATAGATCAAATTGATTAGGTTCAACAGACTTACAAACAAAACTACTCATCTTCAAGTACTACTTAAGGTTCTGTGCCTTGTAAATGCATTTGGCACAAATCACCCAGTGGGGTGGATAGCTGAAACTAATTAAAATATGTATTGATGTTATTAATTTAACCTGGCGATAACGCGGCAAGAAGCTATACTATATGTGTAGCTTGGTTGCGTTATGTCAGTTAGTTTTATACTGAGTCTGAACACAGACTGCTTGCAATGTTAGAAATTATTGATAGTGAAAAAAATTATCCATTTTTAGAAAAGTGAAATTTTGCAAAAAAGAAAGGATTATGATTTCAAGTAAGTGAAGATTGTAAGAAAAATTTCCTTGTTTTCAGAAAATAACACATAACCCGCCTGATAAGCCGAGCGTGCCTGCTCCTGCGGTGACCACAGTAGCCGCCCCTGCTGTCACCCAGGCCCCGCCCAAGGAGACCACGGCCCCCGCGAAGAAGGCCACCCCTCCCCCGCCAACCCCACCCCCCGTAGTCACCCAGCCCCTCATCACCCCTGTCCCAACGGCCTCGCTGATGACGCAGCCTCCTGCGCCGTCTCCTGTCCTCCCAACACCTCCACCAGCCGCCATAGAAACTCCAGAGCTGAGCAAACTACAAATCAATCCATTCCCACCTGTAGAAGACATCAAACCTGTCGTCACCCAACCCAGCATCGTCCCACCGATATCGCAAAATCAACCCAGCATGATGCCATCGCAAATCTTCAACCCTAGCCCCGTTACAATGCCCGTGAGAATGCCCACACCTCCCTACGTGCCGCCAGTCACAAGCTCAAGTAACATGTACCAACAACAGACTAGAAGCAACTCCAACTCAATAGGACAACAAAACGGAATCAAGAAAGTGATGGAGCAACCTCAGATGCCGAATCAGATGCAACAACAGCAGCAGCAACAGCAGCAGCAACAACAGCAGATGCAGCAACAGCAACAACAGCAGCAACAACAACCGTTTATGGATCCATTGGAAAGGTGTTTGCTACGTATGGAACAGAAAGGCTCTTCCAACCCAATGCCAATGGTTCCAATAAAGCAGCAACAACCGAGCATGGACCTGGGAATGCAACACAATTCAATGTTTCACATCCCGGGCTTTGGCGCCGACATGATGAACCCAATCAAAACAGAAAACTACATGTCGGCACATAACGGATATCCAAAGCTTGAGATGCAACTCCGAGACACCCTCGGCTTACCGATGAATAATCAAAACATGGTGGGGAACATCCCGACCAGCTTAAACCCAATGATGCAAGGTCAGCAGCAGTCAATGATGATGCAGACTGGGATGATTCCTAACATGCCGTTGAACCAAGAGAAAGCCTTCATAACCCCCAAACCAATTGAAGATCTGATTGGTAATCCTAGTATGAATGACACAATGGACAGGATCAAGTTGGAGAAGATGCAGATGGGCGGGCAGCATCAGGAGGATGTGAAGAACATGGGCTTCTATCCTGGCACGTTTAAGAAGCAGGAGCAGAATGTGAAGAATGCAACTGGCTGGTCCATGCTAAAGCAGGCGGGGAGTCCGCAGGGATCCGGATCTTCATCTGCAGCTCAGACTAAGCCTAAACCGGCCATGGACACCTTCCAAGTAAGATATTTGTCTGTTGCATCTTTTAGGCTTATGCAAACTTTAATCGATTATATCAAAATGACCAAAGTTATTTAGTTCCAAGTAGTGTTAACCTTTTCGCTTCTGAATATTCTGGCTGTATGAATACCCCCAGTACGGAATACTTTTTCTAGCACATTTTTAAAACATTTATTGTTTCCTACCTTAATTGATTGACGACACTTGTGAACAAACTATGTGCACAGTCACATGTATTAGTTATTCAAGAACAACAATCACAAAGGTGTAGCACAATTTATTTGCAGACTTTTGAGTTCTTTAACACAAATGTCAGGGATAAGTTGGATGACGTCTATGATTGACAGCCGCACTGTATGCAAGTTTACACTTGACGCCCATGCGTGCCACCCGCAGTTGAAGGGTTAAATTATATTTGTGTTTAGGCTTTCAAGAAGCAGGCGCGTGAGAAGATGGACCGGCAGCGGGCGTTCCAGGAGCTCAGGAAGAAGGAGGCCCAGGAGAAGGAGCGGCAGCGGCTGGAGAACGAGGGGATGCGGCGGGAGCCCATCAAGGAGGAGACGGACAAGACCAGGTAACAATATAAGCCCTTCCATCTGATGCACCACTGGGAAAGTGGCAGCTCATCCACAACACTATTTCTATTATTGTGTATCAGTATTAGTGTATTGTGAAGCAGAAGGGAATGTGATCGGCAGGACCAACGGCTATTTATACCTATTACTATATTATACTTCTTGCTAGGTACATAATATTTTAATGAATTACCAACTAATAGTACATCACAGTATTGAATGCTGGAGAGATGTTTTCCGGGATCTGTTGCCATGGTCCATGGGAGTTGGAGCTTCCGGACGTTTCGCCCATGTCTACGATGGGCTTTTTCAGCGTGAAGTAGGATGATAAGATGATCTTGATGAAAACTGTGATGACAGTATTGAATGCTGATGTAAAGCTTACCTTTCCTTTTGAATTGTTATCATTTTGATTTGTCCCTTGTCATTCTTATTATTTTGATTTCATCTTAATTTGTCTCTCTTATTTGCTTTTGGATTTGTCCCTTTGATTTATCCTTTAATTTGCCACTTTTCCTTCAACTTGTTCTTCAATTTGTCTTTTTCCTTTTCAATGTTTCATGTTACATCCATTCTTTTATACAATTTCTACACCATCTTATTCCACTTGACAGGAAAGTATCCAGCTCCTCCGGTGTGCCATCCGTGGATGCTCCGCCCGTGTACGACGCCCCGACGCGCGTCTCCCTGCCCACGCCTTCTCCCCCTGCCCCGCCGCGCGTGGTGGCTCCGCCCCCCGCTGCGGCGCCGGCCCCGCCCCCCGTCGCGCCCCCGGTAGCTCCGCCCATCGCTCAGGCGCTGCAGCAGCAGCAGCAGGTGCAGCAGTCGCCCCACCCTCCTGCAGGGGGAGTGGCTGGGGGCGGAGCTGGGGCCTCGGGAGATAAGGCCGCGGCGGAGAGAGAGAGGCAGAGGGCGCGAGAGCAAGAAAGACGGAGACGCGAAGCCGTGAGTAACAGTTTGTGCTACGAAATATATTGCAATCGTAATTTAGGGTTGTACCTTTACGTTGCTCTTCTTAGACATTTTGGTCGTCCGTTGAGCCCACGCTTTGACAAACTAATGATGCCTGGGCTGGAAGTCTCATCACCACGGTTATTCTTACCTACCGAATATCGGTAATATTTGTATGTTTCATACATTCTCACATTACTAGATTTCCGATCCGGCACCGAATAGAAAAAATCATAGACAAACCAGACAGCATGCGTCCTGCGTGAAAACAGTGTTCTGCTCTACACAAACAAACATGCCACTAAATCTTGGGACAAAAATATATTTGGTGATGAAGTATCTGAATCTATAATCTAAGTTGCAAAGATGTATTAACATTTAAAGCTCATATCAAATGCATGCCCACAAACAGAAACATATAGTTCACACTTAACTACTGTAGTTAAAACTCAAATGAACAAAAAACTCTGCAACTTTTGCCGACCTTCCCCGAAACAGGGGTGACATTGGCAAAGTGAACCATTTTCTACAGCATGGGTGATCAGCCTCATACCAACCTATAAGTCAAGGAATTGACTACTTATTTTAGTGATGAGCGTTCACAAAGCTCATAATCAATAATATTCCACGTGCAATTTTTTTGACAGTAATTTGTAATATTGCTTGATTTTCTGGTTCTGGGTTTTGACCGTGGGCCATGTTTTTGCTTGTCTTCTTCTTTTTTCTTTTTATTCTTTCTTGAAGACTTTCAGCTTACGTTTCGTCTCCTCTGTGGGCGACTTCTTCAGAGTTCTGCTCGCTACTGAGGTCTGAACGATGGGCGATGTCTTTTATACGTAGATTCTAAAAGGGGCGTGGCTTAATTATTAGGTATAAAACTACCCTTTTTCATAACTTCAATTGTACTCAACCATGTCTCTTCTTTCCTGTTGAAATTTTTATTTTTATAAATTTCGATGGAATTTGTAATATTTTCCGTGATCTATAGTCGTTTTTGTTTTGCTTCCATGTTCACAGATGGCGGGGCTGATAGACATGAACATGCAAAGTGACTTAATGGCCGCATTCGAAGAATCGTTATAAAAAAAATAGTAAAAACTGAACTCTCTTACAATATATATTCACTAGTGAGTATTAAAACAAATAAAAAAAAAACTGTATAATAATAATGATAATAATAATAAACAATACGTGGAGAAGTATAAATAAGTAATGAAATTGAGAACAATAAGAGTGTGGAGTGCGGTTTATTTAATATGTAAGGTTGAGATTTTTGTGTACAAAAAAAAAAAACTGGTTTTGTTGTTTTGTGTACATATTTTTTTTGTATTGTTGGAAGATTGTGTTGCAGCAAGAACGGTCTAAGAAGATAAACAAATGCAAAAATTAAAAAACTTGTTAAATGATGATGATGATGAGACAGTGTAGAGCAAAAATTTTATGTGTTTTTTCTTTGTGGTGATAATACTGTAATGCTATGAATTAATAGTGATTCAAATCAAAACTGTCAGATTTGCTGTTATTTTTTTTTTTTTTTACATTGCCGCATGTAAAAAAATCATTTATTTTTAATTTTTGATCATCGCAACCCCCCGAAAACACACGTCTTCACTTTGAGCTATTTTCATACATTTTTTAAACCTTTATTTTAGTCATGTTCGACCAAAGGTGGCAATCTAGATTTTTTCCCTCAAAAAATGATATAAATATATGAGTTGTATAACTGCAAACGTTGTCTAATCTGATCTAATCTAAGCTGCAAAGATATATATCATTTGAGATTCATAATAAGTGCATTCCCACAAGCAGACATGTATAATTTCGCGCTCACACATGCCGCATGTGGACCTACAATATAAAAAACCCAATCTCAAATGAACATAAGCCCTGCAACTCTTGCCGACCTTCCCTGAAACAGGGGTGACATTGGCAAAGTGAACCATTCTTTTACAGTATGGGTGTTCAGCCACGTACCAACCTATAAGTCAAGGCCGTCATCTCCAAAATTTATGATTTTTGAGATAATGATTGAATTTGATTCTGCGCAGTGTAACAAATCATTTGCTGTGTGCGATATAATGTAAACCTCACTTAATCCTTCGTAATTTTAATTAAAAAAGTATGATTTCGTGCAAACGCCGTCATCTCCAACTGGTGTTGTCGTTTTACAAGTTTACAAGTTTATTTATCGCGTAAGGAGTTGACGGCGTTTGCATTTATACGACTCATATATGGAAACAGATAAAATGTCATTCTCTGAATTTCCAATATTTATCGCTCTTTTGAAGAAACTCCTAGATTGGTAGCATTGGATTTTATATGACTCGTTAAGCGCTAAAAGTTAATTTTTATTTTCGACTCATAATTTTACTTAATCATTTTATTTTGTAACTCTAAAAACTTAAAAAAAAAAATTCAAGAAAAAACTGTATTTTTAGTTTGGTAGATTCATTTTGAAGATTTCTTTTTTAAAGCTAGACAATTATTATTTTATGTTATCTTTTTATATTCATTATTTTATTTATGAATCACTTTTTAATTTAAACTTGAAGCATGAAAAAAAAATTTATAAAAAACATCCCATTCATATCTTTAACCAATGGATTCGGCACAAATTCCATAAACAAAAAACTTGTGACGTTTCACAACCAGGCTGCTAGGGAATATGCAGATTAATATTTTCTTATTGGTTGCTAAGGACCCTATTTACTGATGTTTGCTTACCGAGTAGAATTCAAATTCCGAATGACCCATTTTGTTCAATTCCGGATTTAACTCCCTGTCTCTTTTATTTATAGATTTTTTGTAAGTGCAACTTAATTCACAGAACACTGTAGGCAAAACAAAATGTGACACGGTCCGGTTGCTAGGGAAAAGGTAAGCAAATATTTTGTTATTGGTTGCTAAGGACCCCCTTCACAAACAGATGTGACATTTGCTCGCCGGGCAAAAAAAAACTAATTTGAGCCGAGTCCACATTTTTTATGTGAAAGGGATATTTTTTTTTGCATCAACTTTTATACTATTACTCGCAAAGCATTTGCTAATCCATGGATCATCGCCAATTTTTGTATGGAAAATTTACATTAGGTGGCGGTTGAGCCATGGGTTTTCTGTGTGTGAATAACCCCCTAACTTAGAAACAGTTGATTACTTTGGCATCTGTTATTTAAAATTCGAACTTTGGATACAAGTCAGAAGTACTTTGTTTTGGTAAAACTTTGGTGCTGAAATATTCATTTTTAAAGGATTGCAACCCCTTAGGTATATGTATAAATATATTTATCTACACACTAACACTTACACATACCCATCACCGTATTAGTTTCTTTACATTGTCTGCTATGGCGTAAAACAAGGTGTGAGCATTTTGAGCAAGGTGTAGCTTACGTCTTCAGGAGACACCCTTTAGGCTGGTTTTAGTGTCGCGCTGACAACACGCGTTGACAACCAAAATATATGAACTTGTAGAAAGCGTTGCGCGCTGACAGCTACGCGACGGTCAGCGCGACACTAAAACCAGCCTTAAGAACAAATTGAATTTTCCCTTCTCTACACCGCAGTTCAAAAAACCCATTTTTTTATTCTATACAAAATGCTCTAGATACCAGTTTCATGCCATCTCTGCCAATTTGTATTAAAATGCAAACAAGCGTCTTAGAATTTAATTCAACTTTAGTTTAATCTAAGCCCCTTTCTTTTACGATTGGAGTCCTTTGAATTGATAGAACGTAGTTTTGTAAGGAAGTTTGTTATATAAGTTACATTGTGATACAGACAATATATTTGTTGGTTTTATTTAGTTTAGGGTTTTTCAGATAATAAATAATGGCTGGTTTACATTGATCGTCATCCGATCCCGCGCTGGATCGGAACGGGCGCTGGATCCGCGCCGTTTACATTAGTCCAGTAGTCATTCCTACTATGTCGAGTTGACCACACGTTCGTAGCAAAAAATGAGTGTTTCGCCTCTCGAAAAGCGAAGGCAACTAAAGATATTGTCAAAAAAAAATTGTGCGTTATTACTCAGCCTGACTGACGTGTTTAAGAAAAATTGATGAAGGACAAGCGAATTTGGGTGAGAAAATGGATTATTGACAGAGAGATTTCTGGAAGGTCTGTTTTACTCATAAAGCCAAAGAAACGTGTGGTCACGATACGATGAGGCGGCGGCGACTGGCGCATCACATTTACACGTATCCAGTGCCACTGGCACGGGGTGTGCGGTGTGCGGCGGGCGGTCACTGGATCGAAAAATAGGAACGTGCTCTATTCCGATCCAGCGCTGGATTGAAATGTGTTTGCATGGATCCAGTGTCAATCCAGCGCTGCAATCCAGCGACGCTGGATCCAGCTACTGGATCAATGTAAACCAGCCATAATAATACAAGATTGATTTATTTGGCGAGCGCTATTTTTGTGTGAATCACACCTCCAAAGCTCTCTTTGAGCTTGGTCCTCAATCTGAAAAGCACCAATTCTCAAGCAAAACTCAGTTGCTTCAAGACTGGATAGATATGTTTTGACTGCCATTTGAAAAAGTTGGACAAAGTTTTCATCCCAGCGAACAGCATTTTAGAGCTTTGCTGGAAATCAAACCACAACCTTTCAATAACAAATTTGAAGTGTTAGCCACCAAACTACTGGTCAATCACTATCACAGATTATTAAAAAAAAAAAAAAAAAATTGAGCCCTGTGTGAGTGCAGAGATATATTATTTTTAAATATCAAAAGATTGTATTTTATATTAACCAAACGCAAAAATTTAATCTGAGAAACCCTTTTTAGTTTAGGTTATTTGAACGTCAAACAGATTACTTAAAAAAAACTTTTTGTTTTTGTAAAGTTGACCCTCAATTTTGTTGACCTCTTTTCTTTGTATTTATTATTTATTTAAATTCTTAGAAACCGCCAATAAGTAGAATTCAAAATAGCAATTTAATTGGTGAAATATCAACTTAAAGCAATAATAGTACATATAATACAGCCTTAGAGCTCGTTCCCACTTATCGGGTGTCGGATCCGTATATTAATCGGAGGTTCCAGTGGCAGAACATTTCGGACAAAATCGGTTTCTGACAAGTGTGAATAGCTCCATACATAATGTTCTGCCACTGGAACCTCCGATAAATATAGGGATCCGACACCCGACAAGTGGGAACGAGCTGTTACAGCAAATAAATCAATTCACTATTTTATGTTCAATGTAGCCATGAATGCAAAAAGTGTGACAATATAATGTATGAACGTAGAAAAAAATCCTTGATAGATTTTGGAGTTGCCTTTAAATTTAAACTTACTAAAGTTCTGTTGAAACTAAGTATGAGAAAAAATATTAGTCCCATGGTACCATAGGCAGAAATCTGGATATATTTTGACAATGAGTAAAATATGCTACGTGGAAACACCGCAAGCAACATTCTCTTTGTTTTCATATATTTATCTCAAATTAAAAAAAATCAACCGCGTTTGATTCTATACAATTCATATATGAAGTTATGTTTTTGTTTTCTAACCAAAATCTTGCAATCAGGTTTTTTTTTTGCTGCATCGGCAAAATTATTTGACCATAGATAAAACATCAAACATGAATTTAAATAAACAGTTCAGCGTATTGTTTCTTTGTGGTTTTCTTTGAGGGGTCAATTAAAATAGAAATGATTTGTAATATGATACAAGTGTATCTATGTATATTTATATGAGATAGTTCATATCAACACCAAGACAGATGGATTGTTTATACAGTACCCCGAGTCTAAGACATCATGTTAACTGTAACTGTAACTCTGTCGCCATTCCGCTAGGGGTGGCCAGAGCCTCTGCAGAGTTGCCTCCATTTTTTCCTATCCTGACATACCTCTTTCAAGTCCTTCATATCCATCACCTTTTTCATGCATTTTCTTCTTTTACGCTCACTTTGTATGTACCATTCTTTCACAATCTCCACAATCTGATCACTTCATACTTTTCTCGGTCGTCCCTTCCCTCTTTTTCCTTTCACACTTTCTTTGTATACATACTTTGTCAGTCTATCTATCACTCGGCAGAAAATATGTATGACAACTAAAACACTCATAGAGGTGTATTTTTCTCTTTTTTGTGTCCTGTCAGGTGCCCCCGACATTTACCATCACTTAAGCATATCATTGTTCTGGCAGTAGGTCGTATGTCAAAAAATTTCGATTTCCTTTTTATGATGCCATTTGATGGGAAAAAAACATTTTATATAACTTCAATACCTCCCATGTCATCAACCATTCTGTACTGATGATAATGTGTGACATGGGAGGTATTGCAGTTATATAAAATGATTTTTTCCCTATCAAATGGCATCATAAAAAGGAAATGGAAATTTTTTGACATACGACCTATTGCCATAACAACAACGATATGCCCCTTGGTCCTGGGCAAGTCTGAACAGCTCCTCGTCAGTCTTCAGTTCTGTTTAGTTCCGAATGTTCCTCTACCAGGAAATTCTACGCTTTCCATGACCTCTCTGACCCTCTCATCATCATCATCCAGGATTCTCCTCCACTCATGCCTGTCCATCACCTTTGCTCTCCAGCTACGTATGTCTGCCCATTAATCACATTTTTGCCCATCCTAGGCTGGAAGTCTCATCACCACGGTAATTCTTAGCTACTGAATATCGGTAATGTTTGTATGAAGATTTGTCAACCAGAGATGTCCACAAGTGAACAGCTGATTAGTCTTTATACAAATATTACCGTGGTGATGAGACTTTCAGCCCCGACGCGCTATTCTGCTAAATTCCTTACACTTTGGATATCCATACAAGTCGGAGATTGCAAGCGCTTGCGAAAGAACTCCATAGATAAAAAATCACAGTACATCTTATTTTTGGACACAAATCGCCAGCTATTCGCCTGAGAGCACGTTCCCACTTGTCGGATCCGTATATTCATCGTAGGTTCCAGTGGCAGAACATTTCGGACAAAATCGGATTCCGATAAGTGTGAATAGCTCCATACATAATGTTCTGCCACTGGAACCTCCGATTAATATACGGATCCGACACCCGACAAGTGGGAACGGGCTCTTAAGGTCATAAGGAATTTAGCAGAATACACTTCTGGTCTTCTTCGGCCTTGTGGTATTGCCGACCCTCTATTTTTCCTTCAAGAATCACGTACAACAATGCTCACTTTAATATTTAGCGCATGCTTTTTCTGTACATGCAATGTTTTAGACTCGGAGTGCTGTTTTCTTCGTCTGAATAATTGTAATAATAATATTACCTGTATATCGTGATGATTATAATAATTATGAAATAGGGACAATTTTCTAATGAATGATTTACATGTGTAGTCTGTTGGTGAACATTACTACCCATTTTTTTATACTGAGAAGAACTGTCGTGAATTTTCCTGTAGGAAAGTGTTCACCGTTTTCTGTGGACACTGTGTTTTTGTTGTTGAAATATTTTTTTATATGAAAAATAAATTTATTTATTTTAAAAACATTGGTTTTTTCATTGTTTCTTTTTGCATTAATTTTATTTTACCATTTTTCAGGACTCAAATAAATAGCTTCAAACACTTTGATTCCTTTTTCTTTTAAAATATTTGACAACAAAAGTACTCAACCTCTCAAAGAATTGCGTTTAACATGTCGTGAATCGATTGCCTTATAAAAAGGAGGCTTTAAATACATTTTATATGTATTTGCTTTCTATAAAAGAAACTAACCAGGCTAAGAGATCTCAAATCAAAAATAAAAAAAATCATGTTATAAAAAAAATATTGAGATACTTAAAAGCCCAAAATATTCTAAATTATAAAAATAATAAACATACCAAAAAAGCATTATCTTAGATAGCATTTCCTATTTTCAGTTCTTTTATAAATACCTATCTTAGTTTGTAAAGTTTTTAGTTTATACCCTTTTATTTTCCTTCAGCCATTTTGTTTTTAACTCATAATGGACTCCACATAAATTCCATAGACGACACAACTTCACGTGAAATTTCACAGCCGGGCTGTTAGAGAAAAGGCAAAAAAAATGTTTTGTTCTTTGTTGAAACTGAAAGACCTGTGGCGTATGCCCTCGCTGAGAAAAAAACACAATTTTCAAATTGGTTTCTTGAAGTTGATACAGACAAAGACAGTTTAAGGAGTGTGTACGTCCACGTGTATACAAACAGATGCCATTGCACTTTCTCAAAGAGTATACTGTTCTCGTCTGAACGGCCAGTTAGTTCTGATTGGTAAGCGATTTAGTATTAAGTACTTTTAATTACCGTTAAGTGATAAAATACATGCCGGTATACTGCACTCTGAGTTGAAAGTTGATATTTCAATGTTAATTTAAAAAAAAAAACAAAATGTAAGTAGATAATATAATAATGTACCTACACACACAAAAGAAGATTGTAAATGAATTAAAACAATGCATGAATCATGTAATTAGAATAATGTAAATATTAACAATCAAAAAAACAAAATGTCTGCCGTTCATTTGTAATGTTGTCGACTTGCAGTAGCGCACGGATCGTAATGAAAGTAGATGATATTTGAGCGACGGCGCTGCTTTGTTATTCTGGGCTACCAACTGATGAAATAATTTGTATAATTTTGATTTTCTTTTACAGAATACTCTTAATTTTTAACAAGGCGCTTGCATAGAGTATAGGCAAATACATTTTGAGAATGAATATTTTCTCCCATTTCTTTAAAATGATTAATTTGAAATTGACTGAAGTGCTAACGATGGCTCCAATCAAATTTAAATTTTGAATTTTAGATCTCAATATCAAGCTTTAATGTGTTTTTTACCATATCGCTCCCCTAGTTCTTGTTTACTGTATACGCCAATCTTGTCAAATATGACTTTTTCATGCGGTTGTCTTATGAATCAAATTCTACACAATCTGAGCTAAGAAAAACCGTAAAACTCGATAATGTGAGAGTTCTTTTAAATATTTTTATAATATAAATTTCTTGTTTTCATAAGACACATTGGTCCAGTACACATGCAAACATTGCTCATGCAAAATTTTCTCAATGGCGTTTACGATAAACAAGAACTAAGGCAGCGATATATTGCCTACCTATTAGGTGCATGTGCCTGTATGGGATGCACGCCCCTGTCTTTAGCACAACCTACCTTGCATAACCTTAGACATTTCTTGTCAGGGATGTGCACAACATTTCAAGCGTAGGTAGGCAACAATATGGAATTTTCCAGTTTCCTAAATATTACATATTAATTTATCATAAAAAACCGTGCCTGCATCTAATCAGAAATTCAAAATCAATGTAGAACAATCGGAATTAAATCTAAAATCTTTGTTTTAATAGTAAATGAAATACGACAACAACTATTTGCCTGAATTGAGATTTCGTGAATGTGTCAAATGGGTGTTTCAAAAATAGAATATAAAAACCGCAAGCTTAACAACATAGGGGCTGTCCATATATTACGTCATTCGCATTTAGGGGGGGGGGGGAGTCTGGTCTGCGGATGATGGCAAATGATGTACGAGTACCAAAAGTAACGTCGTTCTTGTAAATACCAATTTCTACAAAATATACAAAATAGTATGCAAGTAATATAACATTATTAATTATTAAGCTCATCCATTATTACAGCAAGAGGAGGGGGAGGGGTCATTAGATAATGAGGATGATTGTAAGGGGGGGGGGGGGGGTCGAAAATCGGCCAAAATCGATGACGTAATTTATGGACGGCCCCATAGCTTACTTCACTGTGAACTATCAAAAGTTATATTTTACAAGATGGCGCCGGTAGTTCAGTTTTTCATCACATTCCTTACGATCCGTGTCCATCAGTAGGCCAATGTAAATATAAAAAAAATGGCTGCCGTTTATTTGTAATGTTGTCAACTAATACATGTTTTTCCCACTAGGTGCTCTTGGCTGCATATTGCTTGTATTGAATAGCCCACTCGACTGGCATTATGATTCGAAATTGCATGAATTTATTTTCAACCATAAATGATTCGGCGAAAATTGTAATATTGTTGTGTAAACAAAATTAATTTATTAAAAAGAAAAACACGCCAACATTAGGTGTTTATAGTGGCGAAAAAATATTTAAATTTTTCTTTTGGGGTTCTATCTGAATGTTAAATAAAAAATCTAAACTTGACAAAGTACACATTCTAAAAAATTTTCAAAACATATAAAATGTATACCATTTTGTTTTTTCTTTCTAAATTATAAACTTAACCTTTATAATACTGTATAACTTGTCTTCTATTATAATATATTTTTTTATTCCTCGGGAAGTATAGATATATCATATTACTGTGTATTTTTTTTCTGTCTGCTGTCCTTTCTTTTTTTTAATTTTAAATTGCATGTAAAAATGTTGAAATGAAAAATAAAATTTTTACCTCAATACTATGACATTGTTTCATTTTGAAATTTTAATAATCCTACAAATGTGTTAAATTTTATATTCTAAAAGACAAATGGAGCTGGAACATTCGAAATTTCCTTTGGTAAGTTTGGGTGACTGGGGCCTTTCTCCCGTTTAAGTCCCGTCATGACCCTTAAGCCTTGTTCGGAGAAGGCGACTATTTTAGTCGAGTAGCGAGTAATTTAGTGGCTAAACGTGTGCGAACCACAAAAAATTAGTCGAGTAGTTTAGTCAATGATTTAGTCGAGTCGATACATTTTATTCTATTTTAACGGGCGAGTAGCGCCCCGCCCACCACTAAATTACTCGCTACTCGACTAAAATAGTCGCCTTGTTCGAACTAGACTTTAGGGACGTTATAGGAAAAAATCACCAGTGACATATCGCACGCTTAATCATAAAGAGAAATAACTCAAAAAAGAAGAATGTTGGGAAATCACGTTTGAAGTTCAGACAACCAGTACAACTTGTATGGGATGAAAAAGGCGACCAATGTTTTATTTCGGTCATATTCGTCCAAATTGAACGGCTGTCGCATTCTACCTATTCTTCTTGCATTGTTCTTGCGTTTTATTACAAAATCTTGATTTTTCGAATTTTTGAGTTATTGCTCTTTATTATTAAACGTGCGATATGTATTGCACTGCCTATAACCTATAATCTAAGCTGCAAGGATATGTTAACATTTGAGGCTCATATGAAATGCATGCCTACAGACAGGCACATGTAGGTTCGCGCTTACACATTCTGCATGTGTGCATACAAATAAAGAAAACCTCACATGGACATAAACCTTGCAACTCCTGCCGCCGTTCCCTGAACCGGGGTGGCATTGGCAAAAGTAAACCGATTTTTATAGCACGGGTGGTCAGCCTCGTACCAACCTATCAGTCAAGGAGCACAAAAAAATATAAATCATATATGATTACGAAAAAAACATCGTGATCTCAAATAAGACATATTATATTATTGTGAAACATAAATTTTACGTAGCATTGACCCTTTGGAATGTAAACGAAACTTTTTTTTATGTTTATGTAAAATATTTTAGAATTTTGTCTTTGAGCTTGTCAGTTTTTAAAATGTCAACTTAATTTTTTTTTTTGAAAAATTCTGCAACAAAAATGAATGCTTTGATTTACTTGGAGGATATCTAATCTAATCTAATCTAAGCTGCAAAGATATATATCATTTAAGATTTATATTAAATGCATTCCCACAAGCAGACATGTATAATTTCGCGCTAACACATGCCGCATGTGGACCTACAATATAAAAACCCAATCTCAAATGAACATAAGCCTTGCAACTCTTGCCGTCCTTCCCTGAAACAGGGGTGACATTGGCAAAGTGAACCAATTTTTTACAGTATGGGTGGTCAGCCTATAAGTCAAGGAACATACATGACCAATTACATTTTTAAAATCAATAAATTATAATATATACATGGACATAAAAAACTAAATCATAAAAACCAATTTTACTTTAACAAACCCTAGCCGCCAACATCACAGATCAACCGCCATTTCTTTCTATCCTTACATACTTCTTTCATTTCCTCCAGAGTCATAACCTTCTTCATACAAGCTCTTCTTTTATTATGACTCTGGATATTCCATTCATTCGCAATTTCGGATATTTGGTCCATCCATACCTTTCTCGGTCTTCCTCTACCACGACATCCATCTATTCTACCAACATATACTTTCTTCGTCAGTCTTTCCTCATTCATTCTCTCCATATGCCCAAACCATCTTAACAAACTTCTTTTAATCTTCACTTTCACACTTTCTCTTGCACCACATTCTTCTCTTACAAAATCATTCCTCACCCTGTCACTCCGTTTTTTCCCAATCATACTTCTTAGAAAGTCCATTTCAACAGTATGGACTTTACTAATTTCACTTTCATTCACCGTCCAGGCCTCGCTTCCATACATCAAGGTGGGTAAAAGTATGCCACTGCGTACCGCCAATCGCTAGCTTTATCGATAGCTTTACCCAATAGTAGTATTTTATACGATTTGAGATCATATTACTGTGTAAAAACTAAAAAAAATAAAAAAATCGCGATTAGTACTAATTAATGGTAGGTATAAAATTAGCCGGGACGTCATACAAGATCTGGCTCATTTTCAGACACTTCCAAAATGTGTACATTGTCTACGGTGCTCCATGTGTCAACTGTCATAATTTTATATATATTTTTGGTGTAAAATGCAACTTAAAATGGAAAAGAAAAATAAATTTGATCGTCTTAAGTTCAGAAATATTCTTGAAAAAGAAAGTAAATTTATAGGACACCTTTTCTCCATAGCATCAATACCCACACACGGTGAGCATCAACATAACCTCAAAAATATTTTTTTTCTAATCAAATAAACTTCTTTACTTTGTCTATATGTTTTTATTTTATTTTGTAGACTACGATGAAGTGCAAGACGACGTATTTGTCGGACAAAAGAAACCTTCCAAGGAGGAAGCTCGAAAGATACACAGAGCCAAGACGTTCCAGGAGCTAAACGAAAAGCTGCAAAAGATAAAAGGCGCGCAGGACTTCAGCATCAAGTCGAAAAAGGCGAAAAAGAAACTCGGGAGAAAGATAAAGAAGCAGCAAAAGAAAGAGGAAAGAAAAAAGCAGGTCGTTAATCTAAAGAAAACAAAAAAAGACGGGGTTAGTGTAAAGGAAGAGTCCATGGAGGACGCGCCAGCTGTGGAGAAGGTTACAAAGCCAACCAAGCCAGTCTTCAACAGTCAAGGAAGAATTGTTTTCTCCAAGTTTGACTTTTCACACTCTGGAATACATGAAGGTACTTAGATATTTTTACTGTTCTCTTACTATATCGATGGTTAACCGGACAAATATTGTAAGTCCACTTTTTGATAAAATTGAGTTATGATACACATTTTGTAAAACGTGACATTGTCTTTCTATAATCTATCTATAATCTAAGTTGCAAGGATATATTCATTCAAAGCTCTCAGATGTATGCCCACAAACAAACACGTGTAGTTCGCACTTACAAATGCTGATTGTGTACTTACAAATAAAATTCAAACCTCAAATGAACATAAGCCCCACAACTTTTGCCGATCTTCCCTGAAACAGGGGTGACACTGATCTTTGAAAATATAGTTGGTTCACACGCAATGCAAGCCGAGATATGATCAATTAAAAAAATGCATATTTGACTCATTTATTAGAGGTACATAACTTTCATTTTGAGTTTTCTCAAAACTATGAAAAGTGGACATACAATATTGGTCCAGTTAACCATCGATATCCACTAGGGGTGGCCAGTCATTCTGCAGGTGCATCTCTACTTTGTTCGCTCCTTACACACTTCTTTCATGGTATGCGGTTAACTACCCGTGCTGTAGATAATGGTTCACTTTGCCAATGTCACCCCTGTTTCAGGGAAGGTCGGCAAGAGTTGCAGGGTGTATGTTCATTTGAGATTTGGGTTTCTATATTGTAAGTCCACATGCGGCACGTTTAAGCGTGAACTCATACGTGTCTGCTTGTGAAAATGCATTGATTGATTGATTGATGATGGATGATTTATTTCCTGTGGCGCCATTTAATGGTCCCGGACCATCTCAAGGGCGCCATGGCTTCTGGAAAAAAGCAGTGTCTTCAGTCCCTTTCTGAAGGTGGTTGTAGGTTGATTCGTGCGAATACCGACAGGCAAGTTGTTCCAGGCATCCGGCCTGGCCACCGCAAAGCTCCTGTCTGCAAAATTTGATGTATTCGCTCTATTGGGCACCATGACCTTGTTGACAGCAGTGTGGGCAGAGCGTAGTTAGCGTTTTGAAGGCATATAATGTGAATCCCCAATGTACATATCTTTGCAACTTAGATTAGATTAGATTATCTCCTCAAAATTCATTACTCTCTTTATGCATACTCTCCTCTGTTTCCACTCTGTAGATTCCAAACATTTGCAAACTTACTTTTTTGATGAATCCATTTTTCTTTCCGCTGCCACCTTTACCTTTCAAATTTTCTTTTGTCGTATCCAAGTAAATAAAAATTTATATAATTTTGCAACTGCAGTGGTCTCTGTAATCTGCTACTTCTAGAATGGCACAACAATATGGGATAGATTTCATCCTCCTTGATCAACTCTAGCCACCGCTGCCCGTCTAAGCCAAATTCCATACTCCTATTGCACTGCAGTCTCTCACTACTCCGTCCAGCCAATTTAATCTGGGTCTTTCCACTGTCCTGCGCCCCTTTGGGTTCGTCATCACAACTGTCTTTCCCAGGTCCATTCACTAAAGATGACCTGGCAAACGCAGTCTGCTGGCTTTATTTGACTGGATCACAGAAATGCCAGTTTTCTAAAATGTAACAATAACAAAAAATCTTCATTCAGTAATGTAAGGTAGCTGAGTCGTGTCAAGTGTTAACTGCATTGACCTTTTCGCTTCTGAATATTCTGGCTGTATGAATACCTTCAATACGGAATACTTTTTGAAGCACATTTTTTAAAAACATGTATTGATTTTCCACCTTAATTGATTTGCAACAACACTGACGGGAAATCATTTCTGACACCCTCGGTGGGATCCGAACCCAAGTTCACGGCATGGAATGCAAACACTTTGCCAACTGAGCCATCGACCGAACTAGAATTATTTTGCATTTGGATTATTTTGTAATTGTGAGTAATTGACTGATCAATGTAATTATTTACTTTCTCAGATAAAAAGAAAGGTGAGCGGGACCCTCGCCGCTTACTGGAGAACCTGCAGAAGCAGAAGGAGACGGTGAAGGAGCTGCGGGAGGCGGGGGACACAGACAAGGCGGCACTCATGATGGAGAAGATCTCTTGGAAGAATGCGCTGGCCAAGGCCGAGGGACAAAAGGTCAAGGACGATCCCCTGCTGCTCAAGAAGACAGTCAAGAAACAGGTACACTTATGCCCATTTCCAGCAACTCCTTTTAAGCTGTCACCTAGCTAAAATTATTTAAATTTAAGAGACTCCTAAACGCGTACTTAATGCACTTTGCGTTTTACCATTGAAACTGTCACCTAAGAATCGCCTACCTAGGGTCCGTCCATAAATTACGTCATCGATTTTGGCCGATTTTTGACCCCCCTCCCCCTTACAATCATCCTATAATCATTATCTAATGACCCCCCCTCCCCCTCTTGCTGTAATAATGGATGAGCTTAATAATTAATAATGTTATATTACTTACATAATATTTTGTATATTTTGTAGAAATTGGTATTTACAAGAACGACGTCACTTTTGGTACTCGTACATCATTTGCCATCATCCGTAGACCAGACTTCCCCCCCCCCCCCCCCCCTAATGCGAATGACGTAATGTATGGACAGCCCCCTAGCTAAAACCTGTTTAGCAACGAAATAGCGTTGTGAAAATTGAATTTTTGTGATACGAAATGTATTATATGGTTTATAAAAAAATATACACATTGCAAATAAAAACAATTGATAATTTGATATCTATAATGAAATACGAGTAGATATACAATTTACACAGTAAACATTTTTTTTTCCTTTGACTAATAAATGGAATATAAATACAAAAAATGAGGCTTAATACGGTATACTCTTGCAAAAGTCGCTATGATATTTGACAGTTCAAATTATAAAAACTCAAATTATACGTAACGTAGCGAGTTTTGAAATAGTACAATACGCAACGCAACGCAACTAAGCTACACATATAGTGTAACTTCTTGCCGCGTTATCCCCGAAGGGGTCGCATGTGGCAAGTTAAACCTATTTATTTTTACAGGTAAGGGGGCCGGCCTTACGCCAACCACTTCAGTTGAAGTGGAGGTTTCCCAGCTCCCGAAAGTGCTGGTACTCATTTCTTGTGAAGGCTGAGTAAACCTTGCCGGTATTTTATTTTTGGGGTTTGAAATAAACACCGAAACGGGAAATCATTTCTGACACCCTCGGTGGGATTCGAACCCGAGCTTTCGGCATGGAATGCAAGCACTCTACCACCTGAGCTATCGACCGGACAGGTAAAACGGAACGGTCGTAAAATGGTCATTTCAATTGTAATAAAATTTAATAACGATTGCTGTAATTTTTTACTTCCAGGGGGGGACAGCTGCCTCCCCCTGACTCTTCCTGGGTACGCCCATGGTTGACATAACATTAAATCTGTAAAATAGGCATTTTATAAATTGTGTCCTTCTTTTACAGGAGCAACGCAAGAAGCAGAGTTCCAAGAAGTGGGAGAGCAGATTGCAGGGAGTGCAGAAGGCTAAAGACGACAGGCAGAAGAAGCGGGAAACCAACCTGCTCAAGAGGAAGCAGGACAAGAAGAGTAAAGTGATGAAGAAGGCACAAAAGAAAGGAAGACTGATTCCTTAAGAGTGCAGTGTAAATTAAATGTTGATGAAAGTTTTCATGAAGAAATTGGAATAAATATTATTTTTTATGGACTCTGTGATTTTATACTTGACTCTATACTTACATACAATGATGTTGAAACATTTTTCGCAGACTGGAGTCTACTGAGCTGATACTAGTAGTTGCTTAGATTGAAAAATCTGTCAAAAGTGTTCCCTTCTTCTTCTTTTCGTGCCACTTCTATCGAATATCGGTAATCATCATGGCTATTTTGACTTTAGATGCTGCGGCTCGAAACAGGGACTTGGTGCTTCTGCCCAACCACTGTCGCAGATTTTTCAGCCACTATGTCCTTCAGCGTCCCTGAGATCTTCTCCCCTCAATCTTACCCTGTATGATAAGATGAAGGAGACGATATTTCTCATTTCTCAAAATGTGACCAAAGTACATCAGTTTTCTCTGCTGGTTGGCAGAAGCTCCTTTGTAGTGCGCATTCGTTGGAGCACTTCTTCATTGGTGACTTGATCACGCTAAGAGATCCGAAGCATTTTTCGGCAGAGACACACTAGTCACATAGACGTTCACTACTCGACTACAAACCACTTCATAATTTTCCAATTATTAATCACAATCAAACCATGACTTGTCTATAAAAGAATGGACTCCGAAAATTCAAACTATCCCTCGACCATATGACATCACCAATAGTAAATAAAAGATGTATTTCTGATAATCAGGGATTTATTCTAGTTCACAGCACTGTCATTCCATACACTTTGCGGAAATTCTAAATGCAGTACGGTGCACTTTAGTGCCTTTTCAAACTACCTACATCATGTTGTATAGAAAATTGTGACACTCTGTTCTGTCTTTAGACCGGCCATGTGACATCATAAATATTCCCAAAGTCCGTTCCCAGATGCCTGACAACAAATAATAATAATAAAACTAGATTTATATGCGCCTTTTTGTGATTTACATCACTACAAAGACGCATGTGGGCTCTAGTGGGAAAACAAGAACGCTTTGAGCATCTTCCTGAAGGCTGTCTCATCTTCCTGGACTCTCAGCCTCTCTGGGAGAGCATTCCATGCCGCTGGCCCGGGAACACGGAAAGAGTGCTTTCCGAAGACTGTCTTTTCGGCAGCTCCAACAGACTGGCACATGACCCAGCTGACCTCAGAGTAACTCCCCTGTCATTTAAACAAGTTCTCCTCGTGAGTTCCACCAGATAGTCAAGAGCCAGCTCATGAAAAGTCTTAGATCTTCAAGCAAAGCTTGTAGTCTATTCTTTCCGTGATGCGAAGCCAGTGCAAGTTCTCAAGCAGAGGAGTTATATGGCAGTACTTGGAGCCGCCGTATATCAACCTGGCTGCAGCATTTTGAAGGGAACAAAGAATCCCAACAAACATTTATTTTCCAGATTTAAAAGACCGACAGAATAAAACAAAGTCAGTTTATTTTTCCATTTTCTTCCTTTATTATCCATTCACATTTTCATTGCAAAAATACAAACATTTCTTTAACAAAAAAATAGCCGTCCCACATAGGTATATTTTACTAAATGTTTATTTGTGTTATATTTTACAACTACTTATGTTATTTTAATGACTGGTAAAACACATTTTTCACTTTATTCGCAAATCATTTGATACTCCTATGAGAAATATATCACAAAAATAAAGATTACTTAGACAAAATGGCATTTCAATGAAAATACACAAAAATGGTATAAAATATTTATACTGTATCCACGTCGCATGTTTATATGCAACTTTTTACCATCTTATTTCTATTGGCATGTGGAACCTCATTAATTTCTATACAGTTTAGGTAGGCAGCCTCATGCAAGCCCATAGACATATTAAAGATACATATAATGGACCTGCAACTATTTTAACGCAAATAGATATATAAGCATCTTGCTTGTAACTAAGATGTCCACTCGTGAAGCAATAGGGTACTTTCACATTTATTTTTTATTTCATAAAATGATAGCCTACATTTTTAAAAATGCATCTATGTTTTTAAAAAAATAATATCTGGCTTACTATTTAAATTAAAGCTCTTTAAAATTTGGGCATTTTTGATTTCCGGTAAAACAGGACATTTTTTATTTAGGCGGATGTGACGTCGATGGATCTTCGGAGTGTACCGTTGGGTCCAGGAAGGGCCCATTTTGACGTCACGGCTTGGCTAGCTGGCCGCGCTGCGTTTTGGCGGGACTCAAATTCTCGGCATTTTGTTTTTGAAAATTATCAATGATATCTTTCTTTTTACTACTTGAAAAATATATGGTTGTGATCCTTGAAATGTACTCTACACAACCATAGTATTTTAAACCGTTTTCCCACCACTGCAATTACCCTATTGTCCAGTCCACACGCCAGTTACATTAGTACATGTCTTCACACCTAGGAAGGTAAGCTCGCTTCTGCTGTTGAAATAACTTTTTTTTTTTTTTAAGAAATCCTGTGCGGGAAACTCCCTAGATTCTAGAGACTCTAGGGATCTATGACACTTGTTGTAGTGCCGCAGAGGTGTACGAGCTTGGTCGTCGCTAAAAAGCGCCAATACTCAAGCAAGACCCAGTTGCTGTAAGGCTGGATGGACCTTTGGTGACCGGTCATTGGTGAAGGTTTATGAATTTTTCAACCCAGCGAAGAGCAAATTTGAAAATATAAATGGTATATTTTTTGTGCTCCGCCGGGATTTGAACCCACAACCTTCCCATTCAGAGTCCACAGTGTTACCACTGAGCTACGGACTGGTCAAACTGACCTTTAATTGAAATTTTATATACTTTTCATTACTCTTATAACTAAACTATAATAATATATTTTTTAGGGTGATTTACTTTTTTGAAAAGTAGAAATATAGGAAGATATAGGTAGGTACAGGTAAGCAATAACTAAAATTAAACGTCTCTAATATATATAACCGTTTTACGACAAATCGGTCCAGACAGCCTATGGACGAATCGGTCACACGACTTTACCGTCAACAGCATGACGAGTAATCTTTGACCGATTTGTCATGACACAATATCCAACAGAACAAACAAAACATTATATAATTTAGTATTAAGGATATAATTTCATCCCGTTGTATACACAGGCACTGATGCAAGAATAAATTTTATATGGGACATTTTGTGAACAAACAAAAATCAACAAAAGAATTTTCCCAATGTTCCTTGACTTATAGGTTGGTATGCGGCTGACCACCCGTGCTGTAAAAAATGGTTCACTTTGCCAATGTCACCCCTGTTTCAGGGAAGGACGGCAAGAGTTGCAGGGTGTACGTACATTTGAGATTTGGTTTTTATGTTGTAGTCCACATGCGGCATGTGCAAGTGCGAATTTGTACGTGTCTTTATGAGAATGCATATAATGTGAACCTTCAATGTAACATATCGTTGCAACTTAGATTAGATTAGATTAGACCCAATTACATCTGTTGAACCAGGGTCAAAGTTATGGTCAGATGACCCAAGCGGGGATCGAACCAGCGTTATTCTATTCCAAACATGCTAGAACGATCAGCCTACTCGGCCCCTCGGCCATAACACTGAAAATTTTCCCAATGTTTTGGCTGGCCGCATGTTTGACAGGCCTGGTCTATAAATTAACCGTTTACATGCCAGCTTCTCAGTGAGACTTTATTCTTACATCAATGAACATTGAAAGATTTTGATTATTTTATCTGTAACTAATAAATAATGTTTTGTTTGTCTTAATTTTTTAAATAAATGCTTAAAATTATTGATTTCTCCAACATCCATTTTGGGGTAAACAATCATAGATTAATGAGGATTTTTAAAAACATTTTATGATTTCTACATTAAAAATTAGTTCAGTCTAACGTGAAAAAGTTAGTGACAATTATATATTATCCTATGTTAACATTATATCCTTTCCTAATCCAATCCCTATTCTAAGAACAATTAATAGTTCTATGGAATATCAGACTATTTGAGATTATTATTTATTTTATAAACAACTGAATATCTAAAGAAACAAATGAAAAGCGATGAATATTTTCTACTGACCATATTATATTCCCAAATCAGGGGGTGCAACAAGTAAATAATACAGTGTTTTGAATTAAATATGTCGTTCAATAATATTTCGGACCAGCAATGAGTTAATCAGCTGCCATAACTCAAAAGAGGCGTATGTGGAATTCTATTTGGTTTAAATTATGTTATGTCTGTTCTAATCTAATCTAATCTAATCTAAGTTGCAAGGATATGTTACATTGAAGATTCACATTACATGCATTCTCACAACCAGACACGTACAAGTTCGCGCTTGCACATGCCTCATGTGAACCTACAACATAAAAATCAAATCTCAAATGGACATACACCCTGCAACTCTTGCCGTCCTTCCCTGAGACAGGGGTGACATTGGCAAAGTGAACCATTTTTACAGCATGGGTGGTCAGCCGCATACCAACCTATAAGTCAAGGAACACACACACACGACAAATTACATTTTATACATCATTAAATAATAATATTCAAATACAAAATATCCATTTACAAACAAAAACAAATTCCAATCTAATAAACCCTATTCGCCAACATTACAGATCAACCGCCATTTCTTTCTGTCCTTACATACTTCTTTCATTTCCTCCAGAGTCATAACCTTCTTCATACAAGCTCTTCTTTTATTATGACTCTGGATATTCCATTCATTCGCAATTTCGGATATTTGGTCCATCCATACCTTTCTCGGTCTTCCTCTACCACGACATCCATCTATTCTACCAACATATACTTTCTTCGTCAGTCTTTCCTCATTCATTCTCTCCATATGCCCAAACCATCTTAACAAACTTCTTTTAATCTTCACTTTCACACTTTCTCTTGCACCACATTCTTCTCTTACAAAATCATTCCTCACCCTGTCACTCCGTTTTTTCCCAATCATACTTCTTAGAAAGTCCATTTCAACAGTATGGACTTTACTAATTTCACTTTCATTCACCGTCCAGGCCTCGCTTCCATACATCAAGGTGGGTAAAAGTATGCCACTGCGTACCGTCAATCGAGCATTTTTTGATATGTTTTGATTTTTGGCGATACAAGCTGTGGCACCCAGTACACACCTGCCTTTCATTATTCTTCTTTCAAATTCACCGGTCATTCTTCCATCTTTTTCAAACTTACTTCCCAGGTATACAAACTCATTTACGACATCAACATTCATTCCATTAATTTTAAATTCATAATTCATACTTTCATCATCTCTTTCAAAAATCAATACTTTCGTCTTACTTGCATTCAACTTCAGATGGTTACCTAACAAAGCTTCATTCAGTCTAGAGAGCATTGTTTGCAATTCTACTGCTGAATCAGATACAAGAACTGCATCATCTGCATACAGTAGAACACTCACTTTGCTCTCTCCTATCATCACTCCACAATCATTAAGTCTAGCATCTCTGACACACTTGTCCATGACTATGTTAAATAGCCATGGACTCATCACACATCCTTGCCTCACACCCTTATAAACTTCAAACCACTCGCTATACTCACCATCAATACGAACACATGCCTTACTATTTTCATAGTTGGCATGCACCGCACCTAGGAGAGCCCCATTCACTCCGTATGCTTTCAAAACATCCCATAACATACCTCTGTCTACTGAGTCAAAAGCCTTTTCCAGATCTACAAAGGCCGTGAACAGCTTCCGCCTCACCGACAATTGTTTTTCAACAAGTTGTCGTAGAGTAAAAATCTGATCAACACAGCCTCTACCGGCCATAAAGCCGGACTGTATATCGGAAACCCTTTCACTAGTAGTCAGAATCACATTTTTTATAATCACCTTACAGAAGACTTTTCCTGGTATACTGAGTAGACTGATTGGTCTGAAGTTCTGACAGTCTTTTTTGTCCCCTTTACCTTTGTAAATGGGAACAATGACTGCCTTCCTCCAATCCATCGGTACTACTCCTATGTTCCTCTGTTCATTTCTGAATTTGACACATTTTGACTTGTAGCACCCTTGTTACTGAGTCGCCCTGCCATTCCACTATTGGTGGTCAGTACTTCCACAGATGTGTCTCCACTTTTTTCTGTCCTTGCACATCTGTTTCATATCTTCAACATTCATCACCTTCCTCACACATACGTAGATCTGGAAATACAATATCAATATGTCCTCACATTCGTTGGTATCGTATACAACGTCTCGTAAAGATATATTGCTTTAAGGCTGGTTTTAGTGTCGCGCTGACAACACGCTGACAGCCAAAATATATGAACTTGTAGGAAGCGTTGCGCGCTGACAGCTATGCGCCATTCTAAAACACTTCTTACAAGTTCATATATTTTGAACGGTCAGTGCAACACTAAAACCAACCTAAGGCGAAATCAAACAAAAATTTATGCAAGTTATTCAAAGGCGTAGAATCAATGGATCATCTGCCGACTTAAGTGAACTTACTTATGTACGAAAGAAACATTGATTTATGGATTAAATCTTAATAAATAACACTGAAAGAAGTTTACAAATAATGTAGGTATTTCTTTAAATATACAGCATTTTTTGTACTAAAAAAATAATACTCTACGAACTTTGGTGCCATGAATATAACATAACCTAAAAATATCTAATTTAGCCGCCGTATTCACCAATCCTCCTAACGCTTCCCTCACGCCTCACTAGCGCTTAGATTGGCTTTTATTCATATGTATTGTGGATAAATAAAATATATTCTAAGCTACGTGTGGCCTAAGAGAAGTGTTAGTAGGATCGGCTAATACAGGAGTAAGGCTGTCACGGCCGGCTTCAAATGATGGAGATTCATCCTTTGGGCTTTTTATCTATGGCCCAAGATAAGTTCCCACGTTGAACGTTGCACTGCTAGCTGCGTGCGGCACTCTTGAGATGCCGTACACATACAGCAGTGAAACTTCTGTATAAAAATTTTTGGACAACTACCAAAAGTGTTGGCGCTATGGCGAAATGGACAAAATTCAACTAAGCTGCATAAATAGTATAACTTCTTACCACATTGTCCCCGAAACGGTCACATGTGGCATGTAGAACCTATTTATTTTCACAAGTAAAGGGTGGCAAGCCTTTACCAATCACTTCACTTGAAGTAGCTGCCAAGGTGACTGGTTCTTATTCTTTGTGAAAGTTGAGTAAAACTTGCCGGTATTTTGATTTTGGGTTTGAAATAAAGACCAAAACCGCAATAATTTATGACACCCTGGGTGGGGATTAAACCCTAGCCCTCTAGCATAAAACGCAAGCCTTCTACCAAATGAGCTATTGACTGGACAAGGATAGAATTTAATTTTATTGGATTCTGTTTGAAATAAAACAGCGCCAGTTCAAACTATGCCAGCCGCTCTTGACGATTACTTTGATCCTGAGTTAATAGATGCGATTGAGTAGCCATTACATATTAATTGATAAAATAAAAAGATGAATTATTATAGTCCTGTCGATAGCTCAGTTGGTAGAGTGCTTGCATTCCACGCCGTGAGCTCGGGTTCGAATCCCACCGAGGGTGTCAGAAATGATTTCCCGTATCGGTGTTTATTTCAAGCCCCAAATTAAAATACCGGCAAGGTTTACTCAGCCTTCACAAGAAAAGAGTAACAGCCCTCTCTCGGGAGCTGGGAAATCCCTACTTTTACGGATAACGCGGCAAGAAATTACACTATACGTGTAGCTTAGTTGTTTTTGCTATTAATTGATAATGTAAATACCTGTTTCTGGCCAGGAAAAAATAGGTTGGTGATAATGCATTCCTCTTCAGAAAATTAAAAAAAAACGCTAAGGACAAATCTCCATAATAACCTAAAAAATAAGATAATTTGTACTCATACTTGAAATTTTACAATTATCTGCACACAGAAATCTTTCAAAATTACGGAATTAAAACTTACACACTAAAATAAACATTATGTACATTCTAGTCTATACATTTATACACATAATATAATCATCAAATCAAATAAAATAATCAAAAAATATATGAAATCTCACATAAACTAAAGACAAGAA
The DNA here is from genome assembly GCA_951799405.1 of Agapetus fuscipes. NCBI lineage: Eukaryota > Metazoa > Arthropoda > Insecta > Trichoptera > Glossosomatidae > Agapetus > Agapetus fuscipes. The sequence goes on from OX637351.1 coordinate 3,005,551, forward strand.
CTACATATGGCGTTGTGCCCATTTTATGAGAAACCACAAATTATATTTCTACCCCGAGTACATATAAAGTAAATACTCCACCATCGCGGCAACAGAAAAATTATATGAAAAAACTCACTAGAGGCCCTATTGTATCTTCCATACATTTTTTTGATTTATGCTATAAATACTAATTTTTAATCTAAGGGGCCGTCCATAAATTACGTCATCGATTTTGGCCGATTTTCAACCACCCCCCCCCTACAATCATCCTATAGTCATTATCTAATGACCCCCCTCCCCCTCTTGCTGTAATAATGGATGAGCTTAATAATTAATAATGTTATATTACTTACATAATATTTTGAATATTTTGTAGAAATTGGTATTTACAAGAACGTCACTTTTGGTACTCGTGCATCATTTGCCATCATCCGCAGACCAGACCCCCCCCCCCCCTTAATGCGAATGACGTAATATATGGACAGCCCCTAAGTTGCAAAGACATATTAACATTTAAGATTTGGGCTTACACATGCCGCATGTCTACTTGCGAAATGCACTGCAACTCTTACCGCCCATCGGCTATCCTATCCATGACACAGGGGTGTCATTAGCAAAGTGAACCATATTTTACACTGAATGGTAATAACTTGGACGAAAAACCCCTACAGAAAAACCCTGTTCCTCCTGGTAGGGGGTTAGACGTAAGGTTACCAACCTTGCCCTAGAAAAAAAACCTGTTACGAAAAATCCAAGGAGCCCCAGACATAACGGCACTACCCCTGGACGACCTGGCAACCGAAAAAAGGACTATGATTTGCGTATTAAATAATAATAAATAAATTAGGATGATTTATTTGGTGAGCACTGTTTTTGTGTGAATCACACCTCACCGGCTGCAAGTATGGATGGATTGAATGCCGAGATGTTAAAGGCAGGAGGAGAATGTGTGGTAGAGTGGATGTTTGAATTATGCAAGATGTGTATGAAAGACAGGGTAGTACCGATGGACTGGAGAAAGGCGGTCATTGTCCCTATTTACAAGGGTAAAGGGGACAAGAAAGACTGCCGTAACTTTAGGCCCATTAGTCTCCTTAGTATACCTGGGAAAGTCTTATGCAAAATTGTCATAAAAAAAGTGAGAATGGCCACCGATCACAGGGTCTCTGATATTCAATCTGGTTTTATGCCAGGACGAGGTTGTGTGGACCAAATCTTTACTCTCAGACAGATTGTTGAAAAACATCTGGCTGTGGGGAGGGTGGTCTACGCAGCCTTCGTGGATCTCGAGAGGGCCTTTGACTCGGTGGACAGATGTATGTTGTGGAATGTTCTCAGGAAGTACGGTGTGAATGACAACCTTCTGAATGTGATACGTGCCATCTATGAAAATAGTTCGGCATGTGTAAGAGTGGATGGGAGATATAGTGACTGGTTTGATGTATATAAGGGAGTGAGGCAAGGCTGCGTGATGAGTCCATGGTTGTTTAATATAATCATGGACAGTTGCATAAAAGAAGCTGGAATATCAGAGAGCGGAGTGAAAGTGGGTGAAACAAGAGTTGGAGTACTTCTTTATGCTGATGATGCTATAGTTTTAGCTGACTCGGCGGAGGAACTCCAAGCGATGTTAACCAAACTGAATGATGCATTTTGTAAAAATAGCTTGAAAGTGAATGCGAATAAGACAAAAATATTAGTTTTTGACAGGAATGAAGTATGTGAGGAACTTACAGTTAATTTGAATGGAAAAAAAGTTGAAGTAGTGAATGAGTTTGACTATTTAGGAAGCAAGTTTGAGGCGAATGGTAAGATGACGAAGGAATTAGAGAAGCGTGCCAGCAAAGGAAGATGCGTGATAGGAGCGTTTGGTAGAATAGCGAAGAATAAAAGGATACCAAAGAAAATGAAAATGGCGGTACACAATTGTATATTGTTGCCGACCCTGATGTATGGAAGCGAGTCATGGACGGTGAATGAAAGAGAAGTAAATAAGGTATGCACCGTAGAAATGGCTCATTTAAGAAGTATGACAGGAAAAACACTGAAAGATAGAGTGAGAAACGAATGGGTTCTGAATGAATGCGGAGTAAAAGAAAGCGTGAAAGTGAAAGTTCAAAGAAGTGTGATGCGATGGTTTGGACATATTGAAAGGATGAATGAAGACCGACTGACAAAAAGAGTGTATAAAGGGAATGTAATAGGTAAGCGTGGAAGGGGAAGACCTAGAAAAGAATGGATTGATCAGATAAGTGAGATTGCGAATGAATGGAATTTACAGAGTGGAAACAAGAGAAGAGCATGCATGAAAAGAGTGATGAAATTAGATGAGATGAAAGAAGTATGCAGGGACAGAGTCAAGTGGAGGCACTTATGTGGAGGTACTGGCCACCCCTAGAGGAATGGCGGCAGGATACAAGACAAGACAAGACACCTCAAGAGTCCTCTGCGAGCTTGGTCATTGCTGTAGAAAGCGCCAATTCTCAAGCAAGACCCAGTTGCTGTAAGGCTGGATGGACTTGAAGTGACCGGTCTCTTTGGTAAATGTTTATGAATTTTTCACGCGGCGAAGAGCATATTTGAAAATATAAATGTTTTTTTTTTGTGCTCCGCCGGGATTCAAGCCCACAACCTTCCATTTACAAGTCAGAAGTGTTAAATAATAATTTTAGGATGATTTATTTGGTGAGCGCTGTTTTTGTGTGTATCACACCTCAAGAGCCCTCTGCGAGCTTGGTCGTCGCTGTAGAAAGCGCCAATTCTCAAGCAAGACCCAGTTGTTGTAAGGTTGGATGGACCTTTCAGTGACCGGTCTTTGGTAAAGGTTTTATGAATTTTTCAACTCAGCGAAGAGCACATTCGAAATATAAATGGTACATTTTTTGTGCTCCGCCAGGATCCGAATCCACAACCTTCCATTTACGAGTCCGAAGTCTTGTCACTACGGACTACGGACCGGTCCAAGATGCCAACGACACGCGGTGTACCTGAGCGGTCACCCATCCAAGTACTGCCCGCGCCCAATGTTGCCAATGTTGTTAACCACTAGACTAGAGACCGGTCCAACATTCTAATTAGCAGTCCAAAGCATTGACCACTAGACTAAATACCAGTCAGGTTAAGTATTAACACAAAGTTTTATACTTGGGGTAATAGGAGTATACATTTTATTAATCTTACATTATTATAATACTAGTTTAATTTTCATTTACAGATTTAAATAAAATAAAATATCTGGCATTTTAAGGTGCATTAATGCATCTCAGATTTGTGCTGAATATCCAATAACAAAATCCAATCCTTCCAGTCCATTTTCACTTTATTCTCAGACAAATCAGAAGAAGAGCAGCTGCAAAATACTGTGTAATATATATCAACATTCAGCCTCGCTTCTTCAACAGCTATTTTCTAGTATCAATGGACTCATCTATGCACTGTTACTGTATCCTGCCGCCGTTCCACTAGGGGTGGCCCGTACCTACGCAGATGCGTCTCCACTTTTTTCTGTCTATGCATAGGTACCTCTTTCATCTCTTCAACATTCATCACATTCTTCATACATACTCTTCTCTTATTCTCACTCTGCAGGTTTCATTCTTTCGCAATCTCACCTATTTGGTCTATCCATTCCTTCCTCGGTCTTCCCCTTCCACGCTTTCCTCTGACAGTTCCTCTGTACACTTTCTTCGTTAGTCGTTCATCATCCATTCTTTCAAGATGTTTGAACCATCTCCTTGTGCTTTTTTGTACTTTCATTATCATATTCTCTTTTATACCAGACTCCTTCATCGCCCAATCATTACGTACTCTATCACTCAGTGTCTTTCCAGTCATTGCTCTCAGGTAAGCCATTTCAACCGTACATACTTTACTCAACTCACATTCGTTAACTGTTCACGCCTCACTTCCATATAACAATTTTGAAAATATGTTTTTCTTAACGGACAAACATCACACTTCAACGTAACTAGGGTCCTTAGCAAACAATAACAATTATTTTTTAAGGGTTTGTGTATTGACATTGTGAATATTAATTTTAAATGAGTTATGTAAAAATAAAACACAAAGTTTTTAACAAAGTCAAACCAACTCCTGAAGAAAAACTTTGTTTTTATTTTTACATTATTCACAAAGTATTTGTTTGTCTTTTCCCTAGAGATTAAATTTTATTGTTTATGGAATGAGGTCAACACATGAATTGACATAGATAAAATTGTGACAATTACTAAAGAAAAGGAAAACAAATATTATAAATAAGAGTTTTAGGCTTACACGGCCGGCTGATGATGCTGAAGAGATGTTTACCGGGATCTGTTGCCGTGGTCTATGGGAGCTGAAGCTTCCGGACGTTTCGCCCATGTCTACGAGTTTTTACACAAAGTTTTCATCAAGATCATATTCATCATCACACTTCACGCGGAAGAAGCCCATCGAAGACATGAGCGAAACGTCCGGAAGCTCCAGCTCCCATAGCCCACGGCAACAGATCCCGGAAAACATCTCTACAACAAATATTATGTTATTGGTTGCTAAGGATAATATTTCAATACAAGTTTGCTCTCCAAGAAAAAAGAGTCCATTCAGTGTTTGTTGCCTTGCTTGAGTCTCGTGTATTTATTTAATGAAGCAGTGCTGTCAACGTGGCGATACTTTGATGTCAGTCCCACGCCTCGGCAGATTTCATCTCTTCAGCTTCTGAGGAACATATATCTCTGACTCGGAGTCCATCTCGTTCTCCGACAGAGACAGGGATCCCCCCATTCTCTTGGCGCGGTGGCTGTCCTGGAATATCATAGACAAAACTATTAGTTGCATGTTACAAAGCAATGCAGAGAACCACAACCGTAGCCTCAAAGAAAAAACAATGAAAGATAATGAAGGAAAATGGATGGAATTTTATGTAACAATGTAGATTTTATGTTTAGGAGGCCGGTATATTCAAATGTATACCAGCTGCAGCCCCAAAAACACAGACGATGCTGAATTAAGGCTAAGGATGTATAGAGGAGATGTGCAAATGGATGTCCAGCAACAAATTGATCCTGAACCCTTCCAAGACGGAAATACTATGGATGGCTACTGCTAAAAGAAGGGCGAAAATCAAAAAAAGTCCCCATCAAAATTTGTGGGAACAATATATCTCACGTTGGCGTTGAAATCGACCAGTGCCTGACTATAGAAAGCCACGTTAGTTAAACAGTCAGAGGAGGTTTCTTCGGCCTAAGGCAGCTCTATGGCATTAAAAAATGCCACACGATTGACGCCATCAAGTCCCTGGTAAACGCTCTTGTGATAGGCAAATTGGACTACTGCAATTCCGTGTTTGCCGCGCAGCCGAAGAAGCAAATGAACAGACTGCAGTCAGTTCAAAACGTGGCGGCAAGACTGATTTTTGGCCGATCGAAGTACTGCCACATTACGCCTCTCCTTCAAGATCTCCATTGGCTCAGAATCCTAGGGTTAGGTGCAAGCTTTGTCTACTGGCCTGCAAAGCTCTACATGGCTCAGCCCCAGAATACTTGTCCGAGTCACTGGAAAAAAGCGGTGGTGATAGCGCGTGGGCAGACTCTATGATCATCGGACTCGAGAAAGACTTTCTTCCAGATCCCAAAAAGATCGATTAGGACAGTCTTTGGAGACCATGATTTTTGCACAGCGGCACCGGTGGCCTGGAACGCGCTGCCCGCATATCTGAAGGAGTCCGCCGACAGAGGCGGGCTTCAGGGGAAGCCTCAAGACGCACCTGTTTCCAGGATCACACCGTGCTCCTCTGTTATAATCGAGTGGAGCCTCCGACTGAGGGAGGCGAGTGTTAGGAGAAAACCCCAAGATGAGAGAGCAATACTAGCAAGCGAATGAAAGCGGACAAAACCCATCGTGAGCGGAAACTGACGGCGAAAAACCAAAACACCAGCAATTCTTGAAAGTTGATCTACGATTGTAAAAGCATCCACATGTTAACAACAACAAAAATAGAAACGTGAACATGTTGCAACATTTAGACAGACTTTTCATAACATGTTAATCGCTACCATCACCAAAGGACACACAACAAATTATTACAATAATAATAAGTAATAATTTAAAAAATTATTAATCGGATATTGGACGAACTGTTATAAGAGAACTTACATTATTGTCGACATTTCATTAGTGATGTAGCTAACGTCTTTAGGAGACACCCTCTCTGCACGACGACTGAGGATGAACTGAGGTCATCCTTGAAATGTCGAAAATAATGTCTTGCCATTCCTCTAGGGGTGGCCGGTACCTCCACACAAGTGCCTCCACTTGACTCTGTCCTTGCATACTTCTTTCATCTCATCTAGTTTCATCACTCTTTTCATGCACGCTCTTCTCTTGTTTCCACTCTGTAGATTCCATTAATTTTCCATTCATCAAAGTTTGCTAATATCCATTTAATAAATTTTAACTGTGCAGTTATCATTATTGTAAATATGTCAAACAAGCGTAATTCCAACCTAAACCTAACGACACACAACAAGTATAAGTATGTAACATAGATATTAGTGTCATACTTGGGCTGGGTTAGGTTTAGTAAGTTCCTACTACGAGTCCAGACTCCGAATCAGTGCTGAAGCCGTTCTGGTCACACAAGCAGAGGTTTCATATCAGAATAAATAAATTAATGAAAAAAATATGGTTACACAATGACTAATTTCTTAATATTAATGTAAGACCAGTGCTATAAATGAATTTCACATCATCAGGTATAATAATTTTATGACTGAAAACATTGCAAACTTAATCCCTCATTCAAGTTGGTGTTATAGCTGAGGGGTAGAGGCGCATGTTTGACTAGCGTATTTGGAACCGAATAACGTAGGTTCGAATCTTGCGTCTAGCCCACTTGACCATAACTTCGACCCTGGTTCAACAGATGCCATTGCATGCACACAAGCTTCTGCTTTTGCATGAAGACAACTGGCCAGGCAAAACAGGTTTGCTGGATTGCATTCCTTTCCACAAATCTATTTATTAAAAAAAAAAAGCCCGCTCTAAAAATTTAACATTTCAAATCTACACAACTATAACATATTAATCACATCTATAACAAGGCAACCTTGGTTTTTTAAGTTCCTTGGGGTCCATTCTATAAGGTAATGTTCAATTTGGATAAATAACAGATGAGGTTAGTTCATAAAAACAAAAAAACAATTAAAATTTCCTTGATTAACATAGTCGGTACGTGATGAAGCCAGACAACCTATCATGCGATGTATCAATCTACATTTCATCTATCATCTAATCCTGATTCAATAACAGATGAGGGTATATCTTTTTTATAATGGATCTTGTACTCAGCCGCATCATGCCGCAGCCAAATAGAGTTTTCAAGGAGAAACATCTCCTTGGAGATCGAGCCTTCAAGGTGGCTGCTCCAATCGTATGGAACAGCCTACCACATAAACTTCGTAATATGGAGCCAGAGAGCTCATTCAGAAGCGGACTAAAGACCCACCTGTTTGCACGCTCATATGTTATATGAGCATGCGCCTTTGGGATCTTGAATTTATTATTTAAAAAAATAGGCTGATTTATTTGATGAGCGCTGTTTTTGTGTGTATCACACCTCAAGAGCCCTCTGCGAGCTTGGTCGTCGCTGTAGAAAGCGCCAATTCTCAAGCAAGATCCAGTTGCTGGAAGGCTGAATGGACTTATGAATTTTTCAACCCAGCGTAAAGCAAATTTGAAAATATAAATGGTATTTTTTTGTGCTCCGCCGGGATTTGATCCCACAACCTTCCATTTACAAGTCAGAAGTGTTGCCACTGGACTATGGATCGGTCCAAGAAATGCCTACAACACGCGGTGTACCTAGCGGTCACCCATCCAAGTAGCATCCGCGCCCAATGTTGCTTAACTTCGCTGATCTGATGAGAACCGGTGCTTTCAACATGGTATCGCCGTTGACAATGGTCGATGTTTTAACGAGGTAAATTTGTTTATTCCTATTTGTTTCTTATTCCTCTAAGCAGCTAACTCAATCGCAACGCAACTAAGCTACACACATAGTGTAGCCGGTATCGCCGTTGACTTATTATTATTATTGTACTAACAGTTGACTAACATACTGTATTTTGTGAATATGTCAAACAACCATAAGTTGCATTACCAACTAAGCAAGTGATTGTACTAGCGAGCGGTGTATTAGTGAGAGAGCAGTGCAAATGTTGGACCAGTCATCTGTACTTACATCTAGGATCCCCGCACTGGGCTCCGAGGCGTATCCCTCGTAGTACACCTCCCTGCCATCATCCTCAGACTCATCAGAGCTGTCGTCAAGCCGACTGCCCGAGGACACCTGGCACACCATCTGCGCTAGGTCCGTGAATGTGTACCTGGGCAATCAAAACATTACAATTAATAATAATCACAGGAGCAAATGCCTCACAACCAGCTTTATACACTAAAAAACGTTACTAAGCTTCATATAAGACATCACAGGCTTCATTTAGACCGGTCTGTAGTCCAATGGCAACACTTTGGACTCGTAAATCGAAGGTTGTGGATTGGAATCCCGGCGGAGCACAAAAATATAGCATTTATATTTTCAAATATGCTCTTCGCTGGGTTGAAAAATTCATAAAACCTTTACCAAAGACCAGTCACTAAAGGTCCATCCAGCCTTACAACAACTGGATCTTGCTTGAGAATTGGCACTTTCTACAGCGACGACCAAGCTCGCAGAACGCTCTTGAGGTGTGATACAGACAAAAACAGCGCTCACCAAATAAATCATCCTAATATTATTATTATTATTAACCCTTCAGCTGCGGGTGACACACATAGGCGTCAAGTGTAAACTTGCATACAGTGCGGCTGTCAATCATAGACGTCATCCAACTTTGAACTTATCCCTGAAATCAAAAGTCTGCAACTGAAATGAGCCCTTGTGATTTTTGTTCTTGAATAACTAATACATGTGACTGTTCACATCATTAAGTAATAACATACAATAACACGAGCGGAAACTAACTTACTGCTTTGATACATACTATCGACCACTTTTGTCTCAGTCCTGTCATACGTTGCAGTGGTGTAGTCATATGAAACATTTTTTTATGTGTCAAATTTTATGTTTCTAGCTTTCTCCATTTTGTGTTTTGACACTCATTACAACATATGCCATAATGTCTTAAAATAATACCTTTTTCCTTCCATTAACGGCCTAATTGACAGCCCCACCCTGTTAGAGAGTCTTAAGCTTTATGTGCCAGATGACTACGGCCGGGGGAGACGACATGATCTTTTTCATGTACGGACATCATGGCACAACATGCCTTAACTCGGAGTGTTACTCTGATGAACTCTTCTGACATAGACATATTTTACATGAATTTAGAATCTTTCAAAGATCTAGTTAAAGAGTTCCTCCCAGCTTGTTAATGACTGTGTGAGGGTGCACTGTAATAAGGGGAACCTGTTGTGCACAAAAAAAAAACTTAAAAAGTTGGTAGCTCAAATTGAAATTGGACTTACTCGTTGACGTTGTGGTGTTGCGGGGGCGCCCTGTGTGTGCCCCCGTCCTGCCTCAGCACTGGCAGGGCCCCCCGACGTCTCTGCCCCTCAAAGTAGCCGCAGCCGTGCTGGTAGCCCACGTCCTTGATCTCGTCAAAGGAGCCAAACTGCAGCGTCTTGTAGCGGTCTATGGGCGGGCGGATGTACTCACAGTAGTCTGACGACTTTACTTCCTGGAAAATGTTTACGCAGAGATAAGGAACTTTCGTCTGAATGACGCACACATTTTCAAGACATTGTTTGGGACCAGGGCTGGAAGTCTCATCACCATGGTAATTCTTACCTACCAAATATCGGTAATATTTGTATGATGACTAATCAGTTGTTCACTTGCGGCCATCTTGGATAAGAGCTTTGTCAGGTCTTTGTACAAATATTACCGATATTCAGTAATAATAATAATAATATTAGGATGATTTATTTGGTGAGCGCTGTTTTTGTGTGTATCACACCTCAAGAGCCCTCTCCGAGCTTGGTCGTCGCTGTAGAAAATGCCAATTCTCAAGCAAGACCCAGTTGCTGTAAGGCTGGATGGACATTTAGTGACCGGTCTTTGGTAAAGGTATATATGAATTTTTCACCCAGCGAAGAGCATAATTATTTGAAATTATAAATGGTATATTTTTTGTGCTCCACCGGGATTCGAACCCACAACCCTCCATTTACGAGTCCGAAGTATTAACCACTAGACTACGGACCGATCAAGCTCCGACCAAGCTCGTAAACACCTCTGCGGCACTGCAAAAAGTGTCATACACCCCTAGAGTCTCTAAAATCTAGGGAGACTCCTGCACAGGATTACTTAAAAAAAAAAGGTTTGCGCAAGGTTAGATGCAAAGGTTTCATGTTACCTCCAGTTGTCTGACGCACGACACGTAGGCCAGCCTGCTCTGTATGTCTGGCAGGTTGGGCACCTTGACGGGCGTGACGAAGGGGTTCCACTTCTTCCACAGCAGCCACCAGCCGGACAGGTCGTCTCCGTAGTTGGTGAGATCCATGTCGTCCTGGGAACCCACGTCTATGGCCAGGATGTGGCGCGCGCCTGATGCTCGCATTATGTCAGCTAAGCAATACATCAACAGTTTCAAAAAGCGGATATAATTGTGAATTGTTGTGTGTTAGTGTGGTAGCATTTTACAACTAACTCTGTATATTTTTTTTATAAATTCAATACGAAAAACAAAGTTTTAATTTACTTTTATTTTCTTTGCTCAAACGTTTTCGCCTAATAAGGCATCTTCAGGAGCATCTATAATCTATCTAAATCTAAATCTAGGTTGCAAAGATATATTAACATTTAAAGCTCATATCAAATGCCAGCTCACAAACAGTTTGCGCTTACAAATGCTGAATGTGTACTTACAAATAAAATCTCTCAAACCTCAAATGAACATAAGCCCTACAACTTTTGCCGACCTTCCCTGACACAGGGGTGACATCGGCAAAGTGAACAATTTTTTACAGTATGGGTGGTCAGCCTCATACCAGCCTATAAGTCAAGGAATCCAGGAGTATAATTTATTGTATTAGTTGAACAATAAATGTTGAAGTTAATAAAAAAGTTGATTAATGAATCTAAAAAACTTAAGATGCAGAAGTATCTCTGAAAACGTTTTTTCGTAATTAAGTAAATATTCATGAAATGAGTGGAAAAAAAAACATTTTTATTAGAACTTCTTAATTTATTCTTTAAATCAAATACTTAAATTTATTATAATGCAATTAAAAGTAAATTTACAACATCTATGGTATAATAAAGAATGATTTCATTACCTGGTACATTATTAACATAGCAGCCATCCAAGAGAAGATGGCCATCCACAGGGTCGCAAAGCGGCGGGAAAATCCCAGCGATGCTCATTGAAGCGCGGCAATACCTCCACAAATCACCTGAGGGATACTCATTCACAGTACTGGCAACACGCCACACTTAACACATTTAAAAAAAGAAGTATGCAAGAGAATCAAATTTAGAAACCATATTCCAAATATTTGAATTTGGAATGCAATGTTGCCGTCACGGAAAATAAAAATTTATCATGTAGGTATGTAAAATCATTCAAAAAGCATACTTCTTTTAATTTTTGTCAAGTTGAATCCAGTACTGTGACTTACCGTGTGGTTTTTGTGGTAATTTTTGAGGATTTGTTGATTTGAGATGTGAATTTGAGGCAAAGATTTTAAAAATACAATTTTTACAGAGTCTACAGGTTTTAAAATTACATAGACAGAAAGTCTATGTAACATCACAAAACTGGGTCGCTTGGGACCTGGCTTACTAATATTTTTTATTGGTTGCTAGGTAAACAGACGTGTGATGTTTGCCCATCAATAATATCACGAGATGAAACATCCATGATGTTGCGAGTCCATTCAAAAAGTTTTCTTTTTTTAAACTTCATTGTATAGATTAAAACATGAAAAGCACCTCGAGTATATTTTTTTTACATAAACTCCTTTAGATCCCGTAAATAGCCAAATATATGAAAGATACAACAGCACATCTAGAGAGTGATTTAGTTTCCATTCATTTTTCTATTTACACGATCAATAAGTTTATGTAAATGCTGTATACTTGGGGTAAGGAAGAAGTTTAATTTAAGATGCAACCATAGTAAGCTGTTACATTAGAGTTCTATTTTTGAAAAGTAGGTACATGTCATGAAAAATAAAACAAATTCACATCTCAAATTCAAAAAAAGAATCATCTGTCAAAGCGGTGTTCTGTTTTCATAAAAGGTAACAACAACAAACAAGATGGAGGGAAGGTAGTAACAAGTAAGAAGTAGTTGTGATCGCTTGTGATTGGTTTACCTGGCAGGTTGTTGACATAGCCCCCGTCCAGGAGCAGATGCCCGTCCACGGGGTCGCAGAGCGGCGGCATGTAACCGCTGAGGGACATGGAGGCGCGGATGTACCTCCACAGGGATCCTGTCAAACCGGATGGCCCCCATTTTATAATAGCTCTTTGTTTACTTGCATACATTTCGAGGTTATGTTTTTTTTATTCCTCAATTCAGACAATCCAGACCCGTTGGTTTATCTATTTGGATACATTTTGAAGTCGTGTTTCTTTATTTCTTTCAAGAAAGACAATAACCCTCTGATTTATCTAATTGCATACATTTTGAGGTTATGTTTTTTTTTCATTCTCTTAATATAAGACACCTAAACTAAAGATATAAAAGCCTAAGGTTTATCATGCCTAAGAAAGTTCATGAAAGTGGAACCAAGTATTTTAGATACTTTTTAGTCACTAATTTTTATATTCTATTCGCTAAGGAGATTTTTTTTAAGAAAACTTTTAGATAGCTTTGAAAGCTTTTTAACTCTAATGGGGCTATTCTTAGACATTTTAGCCGTCGGTTGAGTCCACGCTTTGACAAACTAATGATGCATTTGTATTAAGACCTGTCAATCCAAGATGGCCACAAGTGAACAGCTGATTAGTCTTCATACAAATATTACCAAAATTCGGTAGGTAAGAATGACTGTGGTGATGAGACTTCCAACCCAGGGGCCAGGCGTCATTAGTTTGTCAAAGCGTGGGCTCAACCGACGACTAAAATGTCTAAGAATAGCCCAGTTATGGTCAGATGATAATTTTTTTTGGGCTTTATGTCATCTGTGATCTGTGATCAAAGATTTGTCCCGAGGATGATTGTTTCACTGATAATGGTGGGCGGTATCTTCAGCAAATATATGGCGCACAAACAATTTATCTGAAGGTGTATCGACCACACTGAAGACTTAGCACACAACAACCGATGAAACGTCAGTCTTAGAGACAAATCTTGGACTTCTTCCAGAAGACTGTAAGAGAGTGAAAAAGTGTTTTGACTTCATGGTCAATGCAAAGTAATATTTTGTATGGTTTGTGTATCAAACTTTATAGAAATTTAAATAATTCTAATAAAACACTGTTTTATTTTCATAATTAGAGATATTAATTTTATTTTAACTAATAATTACTTACTTACATTAGTAATTTATTTTAATTAATATAATTGTGAAAATAAAACAGTGTTTTATTAGAACATTTTAAAGTTCTATAAAGTTTAATACAATTCAATAATAAAGTAAATTTGTTTCGTATAATAAATATGAGAAATAAAAGTTTATTGTTATAACATACCAAAAAAAAATACTAAGCTACCTACACCATTGATTGAATTGAATTAACCTTACATTTTTAGTTATTTTATTATTATTAAAACAACAAATACAAAAAATTGTGTTCTATAATAGACTTCCAGAGATTCTTAACCCTGTATTTTTAATAACTCACGGCAACTTTGCAGGGCCTCTGAGCTGGAAGTCTCATCACCACGGTAATTCTTACCTACCGAATATCGGTAATATTTATATGAAGACTAATCAAATGTTCACTTGCTGCCCCATCTTCGATTGACGGGTCTTCATACAAATATTACCGATATTCGATAGGTAAGAATTACCGTGATGATGAGACTTCCAGCCCAGGTCACCCCCAGCGGAATGACAATAGAGTAACCTCCTTTTGCACACGGTCCGCTGTTTCTATGGTTTTGGTTGCGTAATGTGTGGGAACGAGGGATAAGCCATGTGACAGTTAATAATAATAATAATAATTGGTCAATTTTTATATAGCCCCGTTTAGTGGCACTAGCCACCCCAAGGGCGCATACATCCCCATACACTATTAGATTTCCGATTCAGCATAAAACAGTGCCGTGTAGAAAGGGCGTCTGGGTACGTACGCACTATGTGGCATGCCGCAAGCCTGTGGTTGTGCTCTCAAGATAACGTCTAAAAGGTCGCAGATATTTACTTTATTTACGTGCGATATAATTATAAAGAAGACAAGACAGAGAAAAATACTGGGTGCATCTTTATTTGCAAATACGAGATGAGAGCAAGCATTTTAATATAATATATTTTGTAGTTCCCGAATAGGTCCCGAAGCGCCACATGCGACCCCTTCGGGGATAACGAAGACAAGAAGTTACACTATATATATATATATATTATTTAAGAAATCCTGTGCGGGAGACTCCCTAGGTTCTAGAGACTCTAGGGGTCTATGACACTTGTTGTAGTGCCGCAGAGGTGTACGAGCTTGGTCGTCGCTATGAAGCGCCAATACTCAAGCAAGACCCAGTTGCTGTAAGGCTGGATGGACCTTTGGTGACCGGTCATTGGTAAAGGTTTATGAATTTTTCAACCCAGCGTAGAGCAAATTTGAAAATATAAATGGTATTTTTTTTTTATATTTTTCCTAAGGGCAAGGTCTACAAGACGGCAGTAAGGCCCGCCATGCTATATGGAGCAGAATGCTGGACTTGCAAAAACGTCCATGAACGGCAAGTCCATGCTGCCGAGATGAGAATGCTGAGGTGGGCTGGAGGCGTCACTAGGCTAGACCACATAAGGAACGAATACGTGAGGGGTAGCTTTAAGGTTGCCCCAATAACAGACAGGATTAGATTCCGGTGGTTCGGCCATGTGATGCGAAGAGATAATGAACATATTGTCCAAAAAGCCCTCAGCATTCCCACAGGAGCAAGAGGCAGAGGCCGCCCAATGGCAACATGGCGGGCCAATATTGAAAAAGAAATGCAAAAGGGAAACCTGACAGAGGAGATGAGCCAGGATAGAAAAGTTTGGCGTCTTCGAACAAGGAGGGCCGACCCCAAATGATGGGATAAGGCAAAGGAAAAGAAGAGAAGAAATGGTATATTTATTTTATACTCCGCCGGGATTCGAACCCACAACCTTCCCATTCAGAGTCCGCAGTGTTGCCACCAGTGCACCACTTAGCTACGGACCGGTCAATGTGTAGCTTAGTTGCGTAGTAATCTAGTCCGAATATCTTGGGTACCTATATCTACCCAAACTTTGGGAAGAAGATTTTAATGACAGTATCCCTCAGACCTCGTGGTCCAAATTGGTCTGCATTGTATTTCAATTATGAATCGTTCGGTATTGAAATTCATTTTTGATAAAAAGAATGCGCAAAACTGATGTGTCCTGTGTGGCGAGCTACCGCAGACTGAAGCGCAGATTGAACAGCCTAGTGCGTACAGCTCCCGTGCGGCATGCCGTCGGTCGGGCCGCTGCGCTGCGAGCGCCCGCAGCGGTTTGCGGCCTACCGCAGCACAGTGCGTATGAAAACCAATTAAGCATACATATTCTTTGCCATGCCGCATAGTGCGTACGCACCCTCACACTCACAGCCCCTGACAGTGCAGTGTGTTTAAGAAAATTATATTTTTCATCAAAAGGAATAGGTTAAGAAAATCTATAAATCTATTTGAAGTTAGATTATGCAATTTCAACTTGAAACATGTTTGTAAAATGGATGAAATAGATAAATATAGTGAAGTTGCGTACATATAAGATGTTCATGAATGAATGGTGATGGAGTTCTAAGCAAAACATATTGCATTTAGATATTTGCTTGCAAACTAATTTCTCGTGTATGTTCCTTGACTTATGGGTTGGTATGTGGCTGACCACCCATGCTGTAGAAAATGGTGCACTTTGGCAATGCCACCCCTGTTTCAGGGAAAGTCGGCAGGAGTTGCAGGGTGTATGCCCATTTGAGATTTGGTTTTTATGTTGCAGGTTCACATGCGGCATGCGCAAGCGGGAACTTGTATGTGTCTGCTTGTGAGAATGCGTGTAATGTGAATCCCCAATGTTACATATCTTTGCAATTTAGATTAGATTAGATTAGATTAGACACCAAATAACAATATTTAATTCACATTGGTCCTGCTAACAGAATCACCTTATTTTTATGAAAATTCATCTACTAACTAATAAATCCTTTTTCAAATATATAAAATTTATCATAAGAAAAAGTAAATTTAAAATAAAAATATCATGCTGACCTGTAGTCTAGTGGTTAAAGTTATGGACTCACGATTGGGGATTTCTTGTAAGATTCCCGACGGAGCTCAAAAAAAAAAACTTTTTTTTTTTTTAAATGTGCTCTCTGCTGGGTTGAACAAATCATATGCCCATCAAACCTAACAGCAACTGGATCTATCCATCTATAATCTAAGTTGCAAAGATATATTGACATTTAAAGCTCACATTTAATGCATGCCCACCAATAGGCACATGTAAGTTTGCGCTTACACACGCTGCATGTATACACACAAAATAAACCAAACCTCACATGAACATAAACTTTGCAAACACCTGCCGCCTTTGCGGTGGCATTGGCAAAAGCGAACCAAGTTTTTACATTACATGCCGGGTCAGACTCACACCAACCTAATAGTCAAGGAACACACTGATTAAAGATTTTAAATTATGATACGGTCGTTAGACATTTTAAAGAATGAAAAAAAACGGATTTTACTGACCGTGCAAAAGAGAAGAACGATTTTCTCTACGTTTCGTCGGAGTCATATCCGACATCCTCAGGAGACGTGTGTCCTTTATAAGGAGGAACCACGAACTGTTGAATTGTTGTAGTAAGATTCAATAGTAGTTGTAGTTGTAGATTCAACAATTCAACAGTTCGTGGTTCCTCCTTATAAAGGACACACGTCTCCTGAGGATGTCGGATATGACTCCGACGAAACGTAGAGAAAATCGTTCTTCTCTTTTGCACGGTCAGTAAAATCCGTTTTGTTTCATTCTTTAAAAGGAACACACTGTTTGTTTACCGACAAAGCACACAAAAATATCATTTAATTTTCAAATATGCTCTGCGCTAGGTTGCAAAAGTCATCTGCTTTCTTTAAAGACTGATCACCAAAGGTCCATCAAACCTTACACCAACTGGATCTTTCTTACTTGAAAAAATGACACGAAAGTGACGACTAAGCTCACAGAGGGCTCACCAAATAAACAATCCTAGTATATTTATTACTTTATTTTATTTATCACACATAGAAACACCAGTCAATACCCACAATCAATGTAGAAGGCTTTCTTTCCCTAACATAAATATGACATCACTGCAAGTAGGCGAATAGGCATGATCTTTTTCTTCAAAAGCAGTTTTATGCCCGCTTTCCACTGCAAGCGGAGCGGACTCCGTACGGACTCCGCTCGACTAGCAACAGTAAATTTCATAGAAGTGCTTCCACCGACAGCGAGTCAGCGGAGCGGACTGAGCGAGTACAAAGAGTTACAAAAGTGGTCGCAGAGTTGAGCGAGTTTCCAGCGGATTCCGTACGGACTCCGCTCGACTAGCAACAGTAAATTTCATAGAAGTGCTTCCACCGACAGCGGAGTGAGCGGAGCGGACTGAGCGAGTAAAAATGGGTCCGCTGTGTCATGGTCTCGGCCGCTAGTTTTCAACTGACTCAGCTCCCCCGTGCCCCCCGCACCAACCCGCGCAGTTGCGTGACAGCGATAAAACACATCATACATGATTTACAAAAACACATCATACATTATTTTATAAATTTGAAAATATTAAAATGTATGTTTTATTTCAAACATCTACTTATTATGTTTAAAGCAAAATAATACATTACTTTTTATGTTTTGAAACAAAAAAAAACTCTTTTATTAATAATTAAAATGTTTGATCTGGGCGTAGGCTGCAACGAGCTGTCACACACTGCACATCATACATTATATTTGAAAATATTAAAATGTATGTTTTATTTCAAACATCTACTTTTATGTATTAAAGCAAAATAATACATTACATTTTATTTTTCGAAACAAAAAAAAAACTTTTTTATTAATAATTAAAACGTTTGATCTGGGCGTAGGCTGCAACGAGCTGTCACACACTAGTTGGCTCCGCTAAGCCAGCTGTAGATGGAAGGCAAACAACTCTTTCATCTGACTCATCTCATTTCCCGCCTAGCTCACTCCGCCGAGCTCGTTGGCTGTGGAAGACAAATACCATTATTTTTTAAATCTCTTTCGCAATGGAAGGCCAAAACTATTTCACTACGCTCCGCTCAGCTATTTCCCGCTCCCGCTCAGCTATTTCCCGCTCGCAGTGGAAAGCGGGCATTAAGGTTAGGTGTACTTTGATGAGCCTTTGCAAGTATTGAGAACCTGCTCTTTTGAGAAAAGGTATATAAATTTCAAAGACAGTGTTCGGATGTACACCTTTCAGATGAAAGTGAATAAGTCTTTGTAAGCAAACAGGTGAAAAATTTAAAACTAAATGTGTAACTTACAAACGCTTTAACACTTACCTTCTTCTTAAAGATAATTACAGTTAGAGCTAATTTACCTACCTGTGGTGACAACATAGACACGAAAGAGAGAGCCTGAAATGATGGTAAGTATTGAACTGGTACATTTTGAATTTTGCTGTAAAGATTGTGATTTCAGATTTATCAATAAAAAATGTGTTGTTATTTCCATAGTATTAAATTATAAAATGCACACAAATTAATGTGCTAAGATAATAAATGAAAAACTGTTTAAATAAAACAAATGAATACAGGTATCAACTTATTAAGCATTCCAAAACAAAAGTAAATAGAACAATCCGTGCTGTAAAAAGTTCAAATTCAAAAAAAGAATAAAGAAATAAAATTGGTGTTGCAACATGCAGACAAAACATATTAAATCAAGGTCATTTCATGGAAGTTTTATATTATATACCTACCTGAATATTATTTCTATAATGAAATTACCTATCGATGTATATCTTTCTTGACTGGTGACTTTTTTATAGAAAAAGCGTTTAAAGCACATGGAAAAATATTTAATAAGTACAAAAAATGTGTTTTTAATTTTCCTTGAGTTTTTTTTAAACAATTAATGTTATTAAAAACCACACTTTTTATGTTAACAATCTATAAAGCTCAAGCAATTTTAATGCACATGAAACTACTGTGTTATTTCAATCTTTTTATTATTTTATTATTAAAATTAAAAAAATTAATATGAGCAATACAAGAATGGGGTAAAAATATATTGAAGGGGGTGGTTGTTAAAAAAAAAACTAAATATTATATTATATACACACATCTAAAATTCACGCTTTGGGTGGGTTAGGTATAAAAAAAATAAACCATCAACAACCATATTTGTTGAACTTTTTTAAACCAATCACAAGCGATTCCGTATTTTTGTTCCATTTATGAAAAATATTTGAACAGTGTTTTCTGTCAACAATTTGAATAAAGTCTTCTTTTTGTAGGGTGAAAGATACACTAATTGACGACTAGAATTTATTTCTTTACTATTTTTTTTAACTTTATTCAGAATGTTGACAATAAAGAAGGAAGATATTTTTAAAAGAGCTACAAAATGAACCAACCGGTAATCAGATGGTAGGTATGTAAAAAAAAAGTTGAACCGTGTCGAGGGACAAATGGATGATTTAAAAAATAACATTTAGACCCACACAGTAAGTCACAGTGCTGTAAACAAAATAAAAAAATACACCAGTAGTAAAACCCTGAAAACTTCCACCAAAAATAGTATCTTTTCCCAGAAAGAGAGGCATGCTTTTTTTAGGTGTCAGAATAATGCATCCCTTTCTTTCTTTGTAGTTTTTTTTTTAACGATTGATGATGGAATATGAATTAAATTAAAGTGTGTGTATAAACAAGAGAAATTTAAATTTACGATTGGTTTTTAAATGCCATTTTTTAGTTTATGATTTTCCAATGAATTTTGAATGACGATGCTTTACATGAGATGATCAAAATGATTTGGAAAATGAAGGATTTATTAGTAGGATTAAAAAAGTGTTAAGTCCGATTTCCCGCAGATTTTTGTGAACATAAAAGGAATAAAATAATGAAGAATGGAGTCCGAGTTTGGATAAATCGACAGCCTTTCAATTCCTTGACTTATAGGTTGGTATGAGGCTGACCACCCATACTGTAAAAAATGGTTCACTTTGCCAATGTAACCCTGTTTTAGAGAAGGTCGGCAGAAGTTGCAGGATTTATGTTAATTTGATGTTTAGATTTTAATTAATAAGTACACATGCAGTATTTGTAAACGTGTCTGTTTGTGGGCATGCACTCAATATGAATCATAAATGTGAACATGTTATTGAAACTTAGATTAAAGATAGCGCAGGACGGTTGTGGGCAGATTCAGAACTAAGATCTTTAGTAACCTTTTAACCAAACACAAGTGCCTAACAACCGTTTTTTTTTTCTCAATTTAAACATGTAGACTCCGTTAGAAAATTGAATATGCTATGGGAAATTGGACTTCAATGACAATAAATAAGGAATAATGATAATGAATACAGTTAATCATTCGGTTTAGTTAGACAACAGTAAGTAGACAATTAGACAAGACAATGACTAGATGCATATAAATACAGATTAATTAGTAAACGAATATTCAAGAATACATAACGACTCGCTGAGGCGCAAGCACTTAGTGGGCTACCCTATTTAATTTTTTAAAAACACAGACTCTTAGCTCAACACAACAATAAATTTGTCCAATTTATTTCTACGTAGGTTTCAAATTTGTTGGCCGACAAGTCATATAGATGCCGTTATTATCAAGTGAAGAAACTAACATCACTCATGGTGACAGCTGTCAAAGTGCAGTCTCATTGTGACATTTCAATGGACTACATATACTCTGTCATTTATTATACACGTGAAATCCGGTCGATAGCTCAGTTGGTAGTGTGCTTGCATTCCACGCCGTGAGCTCGGGAATCCCACCGAGGGTGTCAGAAATGATTTCCCGTTTCGGTGTTTATTTCAAACCCCACAATAAAAAACCGGCAAGGTTTACTAAGCCTTCATAAGAAATGAGTACCAGCCCCCTCGGGAGCTGGGCACTTCAACTGAAGTGGTTGGCGTAAGGCTGGCCCCCTTACCTGTAAAAATAAATAGGTTCAACTCGCCACATGCGGCAAGAAGTTACACTATATGTGTAGCTTAGTTGCGTTGCGTGAAATTATTATTTGACTGTAGTTTTTTATTGATGTTCTTGTGAAAAAAAATGAATATAAAAGACAGAGTAAGTTTTTCCCATAATGACATATTTGCTACACAGCAAAATAGGTATGCAATGAAAAAGAACGAGACAAGATGACCACAATTTTAATTGACAGTCCTCCTTGACAGTTGTCTAGGAGGGGATTATAGTAAGACATCACGCATTGGGCACGCCAAATGGCTCTAAAGCTTCATCTATTTCTTTTGTATTATTCTGTGCATTGAACCCTTGGACAACTTAGATGTTTTTTTTAATACAAGTTAAAAAAAACTTCAACGATGAGGGTTTTCAATTTTTGAAGGAGCAGGTACTGATTTTTGTGAATGCAGATTAAACCTTAATGGTACTCTACAAATTAGTTAAGACAACCAAATAGGTAACTGACAGAAATATTTGAATGAAGACTTTCTGTGAGTTTCATTTGAATTATGATGGTTACGACTGAATTTTAGCAACAATAAAAAAAATATTGAAATGTTATTCCATTATTGAACTTGCATACTCTATGGTAAAAATGATGAAAAAAGAATAGACATGAATTTTGAAAATGGAATGAAGTATTATTTGACAGAACCGTCTTATTGCGTTACAACTTTAATCCAACATGCAAATTAATAGAACCAAAGACAAAAGTATCTCGGTATTATAATAGCCTTTTATGGTTACTTTTGTCCGTTGAATAATTAATTAAAATGATGATTTCATATGAAATAAGAACTCCAACAGTTTAAATATTGTATGACACAAGAGATTCTGTTAGGTACAACAAATACTATTTATCACAAGGTTGGTAGTACAAAAACCATGATTCTAAATTCAAAATTTTGTTTATGCTGCCATTTGAATAAGGGTTGTAATCTTTAAAACAATTTTTCCTTACTTTTATTAGAACTGTCAAAATGAAGTTGCATACCTAGCATGATCTCTTTATCAAAACCTTAACCATTTCAATTTAATAAATTAAGTATTTATTTGAAAGATATTCATATATATTTATAAGTAAGATGATGGTTTTCATACCGTGCCGGTGTATTCTCATACAACTGGACGTGATGTCTGTTGTGATGGTGAAGTAAGGCAGCCACAGATCTTCGATGTGAGTGTCTTCAAAGGTGCTCTTGATTGTCGTGTTAAAATGACGTCCGGAAAACATAGATGTGGCCGGATACGTCAAGTCCATGAGCTGACGACCCCACTGCGTCATTTTCTGCGTAAATAATGTTAGAATGTAATACAATATAAGCTACTTTAAAAAATCACAGTTATTTTTTTTTTTTTTTTTTTAAGAAATCCTGTGCGGGAGACTCCCTAGATTCTAAAGATTCTAGGGGTCTATGACACTTGCTGTAGTGCCGCAGAGGTGTACGAGCTTGGTCATCGCTACAAAGCGCCAATACTCAAGCAAGACCCAGTTGCTGTAAGGCTGGATGGACCATTGCTGACCGGTCATTGGTAAAGGTTTATGAATTTTTCAACCCAGCGAAGACCACATTCGAAATATAAATGGTATATTTTTATGCTCCGCTTGGATCCGAATCCACAACCTTCCATTTACGAGTCCGAAGTGTTGCCACTACGGACTACTGACCGGTCCAAGGTGCCAACGACACGCGGTGTACCTGAGTGGTTACCCATCCAAGCACTGACCACGCCCAATGTTGCTTTAATCTTATTCACAATCTATGCAACTCAGGTGCACATTATTATTGTGTTGGTGTCTAGTGGAACCTATTTATTTTTACAAAAAAACAGAATCTGCGCAGGGAAACCCCCCTTCTAATAAATTAATGCAGGGCTCCAATTAATGCAGGGCAATTAATGTGTAATGCAGGGCTCCGGCCATCTTGGATTAACAGTCGGTGTTATGGCCGAGGGGGCCAAGTGGGCCGATCGTTCTAGCGTGTTTGGAATGGAATAACGTTGGTTCAATCCCCCCTTGGGTCATTTGACCATAACTTTGACCCTGGTTCAACAGATGTTATTGGGTAATTATCAATTAATAATTCATTACAAATAAGCAACAATGAATTATTAATTGATTATATAATTGCATTCCTCTTCACAAATCTATTCCAAAAAATAAAATAAACAGGTCTTCATACAAATATTACCGATATTCGGTAGGTAAGAATTACCGTGGTGGCGAGACTTCCAGCCCTGGAAAAGCATCTCTCCATCTAAATAAATGATACATTTAAAATAGTATTGAAATTCTTGACTGATAGGTTGGTATGAGGCTGACCACCCATACTGTAAAAAAATGGTTCACTTTGCCAATGTCACCCCTGTTTCTGGGAATGTCGGCAAGAGTTGCAGGGCTTATGTTCATTTGAGATTGGGTTTTTGCATGGGCATGTGTTTGCGTGAAATTATAAATGTCTGCTTGTGGGAATGCATTTAATATGAATCTCAAATGACACATATCTTTGCAGCTTAGATTTAGATTTATTTAGTTTGTACCTTGGACCACTCTCTGGCCTTCTGTGTGACAGTAGTGATGTTTTTCTCGCTGCACCACAGTGCCCCCATGAAGGCGCCGATGCTCACTCCGCCCACCATGTCTATGGGAATACCAGCTTCCTGCAAAGTAACATCAACATATTGTAGCGCCAACATGTCTATAAGAGGGAAAAAAGACATAATATGCAAACGCTACACATGTGGTTTAACTTCTTGCCGCATTATCCCTGAAGGGGTCGCATGTGGCGAGTTAACCCTATTTATTTTTACAGGTAAGGGGGCCGGCCTTACGCCAACCTCCTCAGTTGAAGTGGGGGTTTCCCAGCTCCCGAGATGGCTGGTACTCATTTCTAGTGAAGGCTGAGTAAACCTTGCCAGTATTTTATTTTGAGGTTTGAAACAAACACGGAAACGGGAAATCATTTCTGACACCCTCGGCGGGATTCGAACCCGAGCTCACGGCATGAAATACAAGCACTCTACCAACTGAGCTATCGACCGGCTAAGGTTTTCAAGTTTCTGCTCCTCTATGTTATTACTCAATGGGCCTATTATTAGAGACAGTTGTTGCCCGAGATGGTAGATTGTAGTTACTGTTGTACCTTTATAGCAAGTATCATGCCGATGTGAGCAGCCCCGTGAGCGCCCCCTCCCCCCAGCACCAGCCCCACGCAGGTGCCCGTGAGCCCATTATTATAGACAGTTGTTGCCCCAGATAGTAGATTGTATCTATGAGCCTTGCTGCCGAATTCAACACAGATTGAAAACGGTTGAACTGCTTCTTCGGCTGACCACTATAAAGCGTTGAGCAATAATTAATCAATCCGAGACATCACAAACGCACTCACCAGGGTCTTAACCGCATCTGACGGAAGACACTTTCTAAGTGCCTTTATTTGGCGAAGTGAAAAAAAAGAGGAAGCTATTGTGGCATCTATTTGCCTTTCCAATGTTGGGATCCGATCCAATAAGACTTCTAGTCTCACCCAATCAGAAGGCTGGATCAGCTGACCTCACATGGAGAGTGGTACCCCATTTACCAATAGATGGTCGCCCCTAGATGTGGCTGCCCAGAGTATCTCCGTCTTATCCATGTTCAGGATTAGGCCATTGTTCACCATCCACTCACCGACCTCCGAGATGCACCGCGAGAGAGATTGTAGTTTATGTTGTACCTGAATGGCGCGTATCATGCCGATGTGAGCGGCCCCGCGAGCGCCCCCGCCCCCGAGCACCAGCCCCACGCTCGTGCCCGTGAGCCAGCGGGCCAGGCGGGAGAAGTCAGAGTGCACCGAGGCCTCCGACATCAGCACCTTGTTGTACAGCTCACACTGGAATACAAAACCAACATATAAATAGCGTCACAGCCATTATATTATATTGCTAGGGGTGGCTGGTACCTCTGCAGATGCTTCTCCACTTTTTTCTGTCCTTGCATACCTTCCATCTCTTCAATATTCATCACTTTCTTCATACATACTCTTCTCTTATTTTCACTCCGCAGGTTCCATTCTTTCACAATCTCACCTATTTGGTCTATCCATTCCTTCCTCGGTCTTCCCCTTCTGCGCTTTCCTCTGAAATTTTCTCTGTACAATTTCTTCGTTAGTCTTTCATCATCCATTCTTTCAAGATGTCCGAACCATCTCATTGTGCTTTTTTGTACTTTCATTCTTAAATTCTCTTTTATATCCAATTTTTATCACCCAATCATTGCGGACTCTATATTTGGAGCGAAGTATAATATTTGAAAAAAATTTCAGTCAAACTGGAGGAAAGGAGGTGTCTTCCTCTGGCAGACAATAGAACATTCCGGTCAGGATCTAAAATACAATGTTAATGTTTCTTGCAGTGCATTCAGTCACTAACGATTCTGTACTGGCTCTTCCTGGTGAACATGCGGTTCTGGCACAGCACGTGGTGATGGGAGGACACCCAGGCGCGCATGTTCAGCCAGTCCACGGTGGCGCGAGGCCGGGGCCCTCCCTCCCGGTGTAGCAGCACCAGCTCCTTCTGCGTCCTGATGGCCAGCCGCTCTATCTCCTTCTCTATCTGCAAACAGACAAACCAAAGCAATGAAATGATGGAAATAACTGAGGTCCCTACATGACTTGACACCATTGACTTGAAATTATTTTAACAAAAATAGACATTATATATCTGTTTCAACTTACTAGCGAAAATGGTCATTAGTCAGAAAGAGAACAAAGGAATTCACAGTTGCATTTCCTTGTGTACAAAAAAACTTGAGCGAATGTAAAAATGTTTCTAGAAAGGTGGTAGCATTGCCGCGTGCGTACTATGCCCGGAGCAATCTGAACATAGACGCATGCGATATAAATCTTGTGATCAATAAAACTGACGAATTTTAAAGCAAAAAGGCATTATTTTAAGACATTGTGGCATGTGTTGTAATTGGGTGTCAAAACATAAAATGGAGAAAGCAAGAAAACATAAAATTTGACACGTAAAAACATGTTTTGTATGACTACACAACTGCAACGTTTGACAGGACTGAGACAAATGTGGTAGATAGTATGTATCAATGCAGTAAGTTAGTTTCTGCTCCTCTATGGTATTTAGTCACTGGTATGAGCACTGTTGGCTTACCTTCCCCATGCTGGGCTGCTTGTCCCCGAGCCCCACGATGAGGATACAGTCCGCCTGCCTCACACAGCGCTGCGTCCACTGGGTGAAGCCGGGGTCGCACTGGTAGAGAGCCACCTGATCATACAAACAACATTTTCATCAGTTATTTCACCAGGGAAACAAAATCATAGTTTTTTTTTTCAATCGTACCTCAGTACACTTACTTTCTGGACACGCCTCGTACATTATAGATTTTCATTTAATTGTGAACCTTCAATGTTAATAAAACCTGCAACTTAAACTATAGTATCCCGCAAATATAAAAGGTAAACAGACACCAAAACACCACCAGAAGAGAGGATTAAAATAGATCACCAAATTGATGGGGACAAGACCAACAGAAGAAGCTACGGCTCAATTCGGTCTGAGGTGGTGAAATAGAAAAGTGATTGTGATGGACTGACTCACTTTATGTTTGTCCTCCTGCTGTGCCAGCCACGAGCTGAGTCTGTACTCATTATTGGGATCCATGATACTGATGCCCAGCATCTTCCTGATCACTTCTGAAGTCAGTCTTAGAGTGGGACCTAGACGAAAGTAAATGCATGTTTAATACATTGGCCTGCTACAAGTATTATGTTGTTGACGTCTTAACCTCCAGGGTGCCGGAACACGGATCCGCACTCATAGCACCTCGCAACTAAGCTACACATATATTGTAACTTCATGTCTGCGTTATCCGCAAAGGGGTCGTATGTGGCGATTCCGGACCTATTTGTTTTTATGGGTAAGGGGGCCGGCCTCACACCAACCACTTTCAGTTGAAGTGGGGGATTCCCAGCTCCCGGGGGGGCTGGTTCTCATTTCTTGTGAAGGCTGAGCAAACCTTGGGATCGAATCCTTGCTCTCGGCATGGAATGCAAGCATTCTACCAACTATGCTATCAACGTTTTTACGAGTTTGGTCATCGCTACAAAGTGCCAATTCTCAAGCAAGACTCAGTAGCTGTAAGGCTGGATGGACCTTTTGATGACCGGTCTTTGGTAAAGGTTTATGAATTTTTCAACCCAGCGAAGAGCAAATTTGAAAATATAAATGGTATCTTTTTTGAGCTCCGCCCCCCCACAAATCCACACCCTTATATATCCATCCCATCCGGGGATGTGTCACAGGACACGCATCAGAAATAGAGTGAGATGCAAGCGGCAGAAGGCCCTCCCGTGATGCTACACTGTCTCAAGTGGTACACAAAGCAAGGGTGGCTCACAAAACACAAAAAGCAATAGACAAGTGCAAGAATTTAGGGCTCGAGGAATTTAATGTAAATAGCAAAGTATTTCTGAGCATCTTGATACAAGAAGTTAAGGCCGCAATTCGTGATGTTAGTGGAACAAGTTCGGCAGGTGCTCTTCTGACTGAGTGGCCAACCACCCGAAGGTGGGAAAGATTTTTTTTTAGAAATGAAGATGGTCTAATTAGATTGAGTTCCGCCGGGATTCAAACCCACAAACTTCCATTCACAAGTCCAAAGTCTTCCATTCACGTTACCTCTGGACTACGGACCGGTCAGACCGGTCACCAATCACGATTTAAATTTTTTTACGATTTTGCCGATTCTCATACCGATCAAATATGCGTACAAAATTTCATAAGAATCCGTCAAGCCGTTTCGGAGGAGTGTGACCACAAACACTGTGACACGAGAATTATATAAATGTAGATGTAGGAATGGTACACACCTATGGCACACAAGGAGTGGTAGAGCTCGTATGTGAATGCGGTGAGGGGCACGTCGTCGCTCACAGGCACTATGGCAACAGTGGAGAAGTTCAGCTGGGCAGGGCGCGCGTCCACGGTGCCCCCGGCGCGACCAAGACCAACACTCGGCTTCCTCCAGGAGCCTGCAGGCAACAAAGAGAGTGCATTTGAGGTTAGGAAATCAGTATTGTGAAGAGGGTTGGAGAGTATTATTATTGAATTTGGATTAGAAAGTTACACAAAACCGCCCTATGCATATGAACATACGTGATACAATAACTTTTAATGTACCATTCTACTACATCGCATATCGCCTGCGCGCTTGAGAAAAAATTATATATTTGAAAACTACAGCCTGGCGTCCGCCTGAGTTCCAAAGTCACGTCATTACAAGTCTAGACAAGTTAGTTCCTCAAGGGGAGGCTAAGGGTTCGGTTGTTTGTTTGGCGTTTTGTAATTTTTCATAAAACTCTTCAAAAGTCAGGAGTATGTACATTGTGGCATTTATAGGTGCGACCTTACACGTGTCTGTTTGTGGGTAGGTATGCATTTGATATGAGCTTTAAATGTTAATACATCTTTGCAACTTAGATTATAGATAGATGCAGGGGCATTTTAAGCTATTTTGGGTAGGGTCCAACGCTGCTCATGCCCCCCCCCCCCCCCCCAAATAAGTAGGTAATGACATTTTTTTAAACACAATTTAATGACCATTTTTTAGAAAAGTAGGTAGGTACATTATTATAGCTAGGTACCTACATTACGTAGCTAGGCACAACGTAACGGTTCAAAACATTTTTTTTCGTAATTTCGCAGTCACAAGTTTTTTTAGTATAGTCGAAAAATCTAAATTCTGTAAGGTACCTATCGTAATTTATGTTCATCAGTGACAGGTGATTAAGTTTGTGCTGGGAAATTGTAGTCCTGAGGTCATTATTTGTCAATTTTAATTTTGAAAACGCCCTTTCTCCCGTTGCCTTACTGACCATTATTGTCGGGTAAATTTTTAAAGCCGCAGCAGTACTCGGAAAAACAACTTTTTGGTCATTTTTTAACATGAATTTGTATGTATTTGCCGCCTCCATTGGTTCCCCGATGTCTTGAACAACCTACCTACCTAACTTTTTTTATGGTGAAGAATTATTTGTCATGTTTTTTAATTTTTTTTTCAAGAGGAGCTAAGTACTATAAAAAAATTAACCCAAAAGGGTCCGCGCGGGGCCCCCTCCCGAGGCCCCGCGGGGCCCCTTGGGCCTTGGGGCCCTGTCCGCTGCGGGCACTGCGGACCCCCCTTAAACTGGCACTGGATAGATGTCATATAATGTGCGGACCTCATCAGAGAGAGAGCTACTCACCTAGGATCCGGTGTCCCAGGAGATTGATGAGCCTGGTGACAACGACGGGGAATCGGAGCTTTATGGCGTTGAACAGCCCCTCAGGCAGCTTGGCTAGCTCCGAGTCTCGCACGGCCATGACAGTCGTGCTGCGGCGGGTCTGTGTTACCATCTCCACCTGAAATGTACACACTCCCATAATGTCGCAATCGAAAATAACAATGGATTGTAAACATTTCATTTAAAAAGGCAGGAAAACAATACTGGCGTTTGGCCAGGATTGCTCCAAATCTGACGGCCAGAGAATGTGGTGCAAGAGAAATTGTGAAATGAAGATTAAGAATTAAGAGAAGTTTGTTAAGATGGTTTGGACATATAAAGGCAAATAAATGATGAAAGACTGACGAAGAAAGTATATGTTGCAAGAATAGATGGATGTCACAGTAGAGAGATTGACAGCCCCACCTTGTTAGAGTTTTAAGTTTTATGTGCCAGATGACTACAGCCGGGGAAGACGGCATGATCTTTTTCATGTACCGCTGTCCCGTACCGACGTCATGGCACGACATGCCTTAACTCGGAGTGTTACTCTGATTAACTCTGCTGACATAGACATATTTTACATTAATTTAGAATCTTTCAAAGATCTAGTTAAAGAGTTCCTCCCAGCTTGTTAATGACTGTGTGAGGGTGCACTATAATGAGGGAAACCTGTTGTGGACAAAAAAAAAATCCATACATGGGCATTTTTGGGCATTTTCAGTGGCATTACAGACACTTAAATATTCTAAGCAAATTAGGGCAACTCAATCTAAATGAAACTTCTGATTGCTATGATACTTACAATGCCCACCAGGTCTCCTTTACCATACTCTCCCACTAGCTCCTTCTTGCCATTGGGATGCGTGATGACGGAACGAAGCCGGCCACTCAAAACTATAAACGTGGAGTCTGATTCCTCGTCCTGTCTGTAGACGGCGCGACCTGACTCCAAGAACACCTGAAAATATCAACAACTATCAATATTTGTATCCTGGACAATAGGGTAATTGCAGTGGTGTGGAAAACGGTGGAAAATACTATGGTTGTGTAGAGTACACTTCAAGGATCATAACCATATATTTATCAAGTAGTAAAAATAAAGATGTCATTGATAATTTAAAAAATAAAATGCCGAGAATTTGAGTCCCGCCAAAATGCAGCGCGGCTGGCTAGCCACGCCATGACGTCAAAATGACGTAAATAGATCTGACAGACTACCTGGGTGAAACATTTGAATGCCAAACTGGCTTGGAACAAAATTAACCTACTCGCAGGTGGTTTATAAATTTGATAATTTTTTGAAGCACGTTTAGTGTTAAACTGTTTTATAAAGTTTTTATAAATCACATTTTTTGTGATTTTGAATCGAGAAATTTTTCCAGATAATATCTGGTCTGGGATATTGATGATATTTTCTAATTTCTAATATTATTTCTAATGTGAAACTAAAAACCCAGTGAGCAGTACCCTTAGTACGAGTTGCAAAACTTGAGAAAAGTAAAGTTTACGGAAAACATTAAACAGTGATTTCTCCCAAAATCTGCCGTTTTTGTTTCTTACACTTTATGGTCTTAACAAAAGAGTTACAGTGATGAAGAAAATCAAGTTCAAACAAACAAAAGCCGCAGATTTTGGGGGAAATCACTCTTTAATAATTGCCGTAAACTTTACATTACTCAAGTTTTGCAACTCGTACTAAGGGTACAGGTATATTCTTATGATTGTGTGTTATCGGATTCCACCAACGGAACAAGGGATTTTTAATTAAGGATTAAACATAAACGTCTTACCCAGTCCAAAGCGAAATCAACTTGTCTCACAAACGGTGATAACCTCTTGATAACTGTATGTGCTATATGAAGAACCACTTTAGGTCTTTCTCGCATTATACTGAAAAGAATAACACAAAAAATTATAAAATTAAAGTAAAACCATTAATAAATTTCAGAATGTTTCAGTATAAATGTATTTTTACTTGTAAACTGAATTTTTAGATAGAAGCCCAATTCTGGAGAAGTGCTTGGCTCTGATTGTGAAGAAACTGGGTTCCCCCGTTAGTACAGCTAAGCCACCGACAACCTCTCCTGCAGAAAACAAGGTATAAAATAAATTTAGCACAGACTCAAACCACTTTGAATGGAGACATCTGTAGGGTAAATGATAACAGAATACAATAGGGTAATTTCATATATTTTATTTATTTCATAAAATGATGGACTACATTTAAAAAATGCATCTGCGTTTTAAAAAAAATTAAATCTGGCTTAGTTTTTAAATTATAGCTAATTCAAATTCAAATTATAAAGCTAATTAAAAACCAGCCTCCCCGGGAGCTGGGAAACCCCACTTCAACTTACAAGGTGTGAGGTCGGCCCCCTTACCTGTAAAAATAAATAGATCCGGAATCCCCACATGCGATCCCTTCGGTGATAAAACAGGCAAGAAGTTGCACTATATGTGTAGCTTAGTTGCGTTTATAAAAATTAAAGTGCCATCTGTTGGAGAACATTAAAAACTAAATTTATTTAGCAGAGACTCAAACCAATGTTTATTATACCTGGATGTGCGCTGAACATGTGGACTTCAGTGTCGCCCTCTGCAATCTTCTGAGATACGACCAAAACTCCTGATAAGAGGTAAACTAGAGCGACATCCTGAAAAAAAACATGATAAGTGATTAAAACAACACAAATTATAGCAACACTGTATGTAACACATGATGCAGTTGCCAAACATGAACAGTTATAAATTGGAAAGAATTGAAATGTTTGAAATTAAAATTTTTGAGACCCACAACTCCTTGACCGGTCCGTAGTCCAGTGGCAACACTTTGGACTCGTAAATGAAAGATTGTGAATCCCCGCAGAGCACAAAAAATATACCATTTATATTTTCAAATATGCTCTTCGCTGGGTTGAAAAATTCATAAAACCTTTACCAAAGACCGGTCATCAAAAGGTCTATCGAGCCTCATAGCAACTGGGTCTTGCTTGAGAATTGGCGCTTTGTAGCGACGACCAAGCTCGTAAGCACGTCTGCAGCACAACAACGAGTGTCATAGACTCCTAGAGTCTGCTGCACAGGATTGCATAAGAAAAAGAAAAAATCAAGATTGAAAACATTTTTTTAATACAGTTAAAATGAAAATTATTCCATTAGGTTGACAAAAAACTTAAAGTTGAAAGTATGGCTACTACAATGTGAGAATTATTTAATTTATTTGATTGCATTAAATGAATACAAATGCTTCAAACTACTTTCACAGACTTTAACAACTGTCGTGCAATCATTTTTCTTATATGAACATGTTGACGTTGAAATAGATTGAGGTTACGTTTAAGACAGTTGTTTTATGTTGACCATGAAATAGATTGAGGTTATGTTTAAGACAGTTGTTTTATTTTAACCTTGAAATAGATTGAGGTTATGTTTAGGACAGTTGATATATGCTGACCTTGAAATAGATTGAGGTAATGTTTAAGACTGTTGTTTTATGTTGACCTTGAAATAGATTGAAGTTATGTTTAAGACTGATGTTTTATGTTGACCTTGAAAAAGATTGAGGTTATGTTTAAGACTTGATGTTTTATGTTGACATTGAAATAGATTGAGGTTATGTTTAAGACAGTTGATATATGCTGACCTTGAAATAGATTGAGGTTATGTTTAAGACAGCTGATATACGCTGACCATGAAATAGATTGAGGTTGTGTTTAAGACAGTTGATATATGCTGACCTTGAAATAGATTGAGGTTATGTTTAAGACAGTTGATCTATGCTGACCTTGAAATAGATTGAGGTTATGTGTACAACTGTTTTTAGAATCTGTTTACAAATTTGATGCGCGTGGAAAAGAATGTAATGAAGTTGGAGGTGTTTGTTGAACACAACGATTCTTTGATTATGATCTAACCTGCACAAATTCAGGATGTTCGGGCCAGTTCCACATCATCTGAATGAGAAAATTATAAAATGTTTATTACTGTTACTGTCACTGAAACACTGCCACCATTCTGCTAGGAGTAGCCAGAGCGTGTGCAGAGTCGCTTCCATTTCTTTCTATCCTTGCATACCTCTTACAATTTATTCATATGCATTACGATGCTGGAGAGATTTTTTCCGGAATCTGTTGCCGTGGTCTATGGGAGCTGGAGCTTCCGGACGTTTCACCCATGTCTACGATGGACTTCTTCATCATCACACTTCATACTGAAGAAGCCCATCGTAGACAAGGGCTAAATGTCCGGAAGCTCCAGCTCCCACAGATCACAGCAACACATCCCGGAAAGCATCACTCCAGCACCATCAGCCGGCCGTGTAAGCCTAAAACTCTTATTCATATTCATTAACTTTTTCACAATTTCACCAATCTTATAACGCCATACTTTTTTTGATTTTCCTTTTCCATTTTCTCTGCATCTACACATAGTCAACAGTAGCCATAACCATTGGAGAGGCCAGAGCCTCTGCAGAGTCTGTTTAACTTATTCCTATATAGACATACTTCTTCTCTCAGTTCATTCTTTTCCGGTCTGAATTTAGCCTACAGTTTGTAAAACTAGAAAGAAAGTTCTAATAGCTATAAAAAAATAGAATAAAAAGAAGACGTTTCTGTGTCGTCTGTTATTTTCATATGTAATCCCTCTCTCTGTTGTACCGACCTCCGACCAAGAAGGTTGGGTTGTGGCGTGTCTAAATTTTGACCAATATATGGCGTGTTAAAAACAGCGACTTTGATTTCTGCGAGTTGTAGTCCTCTCCGATGTTCCTCCTTTATTTCCTGATTCCCATCCCCCCGTCCGGATTCCTACCAATATCTATTACTTTTTATACATTTCCTTTTAAATTCACTCTGAATATTTGACAGAACCTTGTATTTTTGTGAGGATAAAAGTAGCTGAAATAAGAAGAAAGGCTGTTAGATATATTTCACAAACCTTATGGCTCTCTTCTTCCATCAGGTAGGTCCCAGCAGACACCTCTCTGATCTGCACTTGTCCGCCCTTGAGCAGCTCATCATTCTCCAGGCCCAGCTCCCTGACAAAGGCAGCTGTGGCAATGGCCAGGAGGGCATCAGTGTCTTGACCCCCCGAGTCACAGGCGGGGCCGGGTCGACGCCCTGACGCGACGGGCTTGCTGCCCGATTGGGGCTGAACGTCGGGGGGCAACTGAAATAAATAACATTTTAAATAAATCAATTTAAGTGCACAGGAGATACCGGACGGCCAGCGTCTACCAGGCCGCCCTCCCAAAAGATGGAAGAACAGCTGGTCTTCTGCGTCACAGGAGGGAGTTCCACAATAAACAGATCATAGATCTATAACAACAAGAAGAAGAAGATTTAAGTGTCAATCCTCCATCGAGAAGGCGTGAATCAGACAAAAACCCACTTTATTTTGTGTTGAACATATGCATGGTCTGAGAGAGTTGTCAAAAGTTTATATGAGAATTTTAAGGAAATAACTTGTTAGTTTTGAGAAAAATGATTGACATTAATTTGGGTGTGTTCTCTTTACAGGCATGAGAAGGCGTGAACTAACTCTCCTTGTATGCGCAGGTACGTTTTGGAGATATTTCTCAGGATTCTCTTCAATGGAAAGATGACAAAGTGGTTACCAATGAAGCGCTGGATGTGATGTCGGCCACCATATCTGGTTGCTTTTGAGCCTTGAATGATCCTTGTGATTGCAGCGGCGATGGATTACTGCCACTTTGGGAATCCTGGAAGATAAAATATGGATTGATGGGAAATGTAACACATGAACAAAGATTGAGATGCGTCAGAGAAAATCTTAATTTTTTGCTGTTGTTATAACTGATCATGATGTGATGATGCAAGAAAGATCACATTTGTACCTATATAAAGGGACTGAAATGAGGCATCAGCAGAGTAGACGTTTCAAGCATTTTACCGTCAAAGACAAATAAGCAGTGATGGTAAATTGTGAACTAACTTTTTTGACACAAGCAGACTTCATATCCGTATCAACCTACCTCAAAACAAAATTCCCTTACGTTAGAAAGAGAACAATGATACTCCGAGTTTCACCATCCTGTTAACAGGCAAAAGTTGATGGAAATAATAACATTAACAGAACAGGCAAGATGTTGGGATTTTTTCTGCATTGTTGGCATTACTAAAATGACATCTCTGCGCGGAAAGATAATATTACGAACTTGGAGTACCTACGTGCGACTGTACATGCATACATAGTGCATAGAACAGTCTGTCACTAGTATAATGGTGGTAGTGCTACGAACTACGAACTTCAAAGTATCTATTTTCGCCTGTACAGGTACAACAGTGTGTGTAAAGCCGTCTCATATGATCCATCATGGTAGTAGCCCAGCTGTCTAGATTAATCTAGAACAGAGATCGAATGCTCTGGAATATGCAAGAAAGATCTCTTTTGTACTTATATAAAGGGACTGCAATGGGGTATCATCAGAGTAGTCGCTTCAAGCATTTTGCCGTGAAAGACCAATAAGCAGTGATTGTAAATTGTGAACCAAACCGTGTAAAATAAATTCTGTTAAAATAAATAATTGCAGTTTAATTAAAAGACCCAGTAAAATCATAACAATAATTACCATTTGAAGGGGATCTCTGGGACTGCTGTCTGAAGGGGAGAAAGTTCCCGTTTCGGGAGTGTTGCCTGTGTCTCTGAGGCCACTCAAGCTGTTGCGGCCCTTCTGAGGGGAATTGGTAAACATGGATGTCCTCTTTTTGTCTCGACCCTGAAAAGAACATAAGAATTTCGGATTTGTGATAATTATTTAATTTCAATTGATAAATAACAATCATTTGAGGTTGATCTTAACCCTTAACCCTTCAACTGTGGGTGACACGCATAGGCGTCAAGTGTAAGCTTGCATACAGTGCGACTGTCAATCATAGACGTCATCCAACTTTGAACTTATCCCTGACATCTGTGTTCAAGAATTCAAAAGTCTGCAAGTGAAATGTGCTAAGCCTTTGTGATTGTTGTTCTTGAATAACTAATACATGTGACTGTGCACATAGTTTGAAGTGTTGTCAATGTTGATAGGCATGCCGGTTCTTACTTCTGTTGATTGTTGGATGAGTGATATGAAACAAATCAACTCACAGGGTTAACAAGCTCCGCACTGAGTCCCAGGTACTGATGAAGGGCTGTGAAGGTCACTCGCTGCAGCCGCACCATGATGATCTGAAATAAAACAGAGTATTATTATGACTGTACCAGGGGTGTGAAGGCAAGAATGTAAAGCGCAATGAATAAGCAAGGGCGAGAATATTATGGGCGAGAGCATTGGGCCCCAGGAATCTCTAAAATTCTTAGGTGTTCACCTGGATAGAGCACTCTCGATGGAAAAGCAAATATCAGGGATAGTAAGATAAGGCGCATTCGCAGCTGCCTACATGTTGATGCAGCAAGAACTCTGGTGAATGCGTTGGTGGTCTCAAGGTTGGACTACGGCAACAGCCTGATGCTTGGCCTCCCTAATGTACAATTGTCTAGGATACAGGCTGTTTTCAATGCCGCAGCAAAAAACATTTTTGGAGGACGTAAAACCGATCATGTCACTCTTCTATTGCGGCATCTTCACTGGCTGCGTGTCCATGAGAGAGTGGAATATGAAGTGTGCTTCATGGTATTTAACTCTCTAAGAGTAGCGGCCCCTGTCATATTTGACTGAACTGTGTGAGGTTGAGGAGATTGTTGGTAAGCGGTGCACCCTTCGCTCAGCGAGAGGTGATGCTATCAACAGGCTGAAAATTCCACCTCGACGGAGCAGAACGGGCTTTGGGGATAGGGAGTTTGTCTCAGCGGGATCGTTATGCTGGAATCAGCTACCTTTGAAGCTGAGGACGGAGACCTGTGGAGAACGTTTCAAGAAGGAGTTGAAGACGTGCATGTTTTCCAAGAAGCAAGTGAAGGATGGGCGCCCCTGGGGTGGCTGGAGGCACTAAATGGCGCCCAAAAGAGAAAAAAGACTATACCTGCATGACTCTCACGAATATGTCAGGGTACTCCTGGAACACCTCCTGGAAGGCGGCCATTGGCAGCTTGATGACTGTGGAGTCCTCCAATGCCTTGGCGCTGACAGTCTTGTAGGGGTGCGGGTGCCCCTGCAACAATACAACTCACTTTTGACATCTCTAATGATAGAATAGGTGCCTAATCCTCCTTAATCGTTCTGATCTCTCAGTCACTTTTACTCGCTTTTCACTTCCCCCATTTGTCTATGCTGTCGTTTGAAAAAAATTGTGGCTCTTTACAAACTTTGAAATTTTGTGAATTGTAATTTTTGGCTCTTCCGACTCAAAAGGTTGCCGACCACCTTCAGGGAGAGAGAGGAGCCGTCAGCTGATGTGATGTACACGTTCATTTGTTAACAGAGAAAGGAAGAGGACCAGGCAGGCATACCGTCAGGACATCGGTGAAGCTGAGCAGGGAGGTGACACTCTCTCCCGCCCTGACCACCTTCAGGGAGAGAGAGGAGCCGTCAGCTGATGTGATGTACACGTTCAGCTTCCCGCTCTGCACCACATACACATTCTCATCAGGGTTGCCTGCAAACCAATAACAGCAGTGTATCATTATAATTTTACTGGGTTCAATTTAACCATTTTAGTGCATTGTTTTTGACTCATACATACTTAAAAATTGCCTACGAAATCTTTATTTCAGATGACATTTACCTCGGCTTTTAAAAAAACTGTATCTCTTCAAAAACTTGTCAAAAATTTAAAAACTGTCAAAAATTTCACAGTTGTCGTTACCGATCTTGAAGAGGAAGCTGCCCTGCGGTATGTTGAGGATCTCGGTGTGCTTGCACAGCTTGAGGAACACGGGCTTCTCGAAGTGGCCAAACACCCTGATGGAGTGCAGCATGTACAGGGCGTCGGGGGGCATGCGCTCGTCACTGGTCAGGTCCTCCTCCAGGTACTCTGCCGGCGGCTCCAAGACCTGCAAATATCACTGATTATTTTTAATCCTGTGCGAGAGACTTTTAGATTTCAGAGAATCTAGAGATTTAAGACACTCGGTGGAGTGCCGCTATTTATCCATTAATGCTAATTAACCTGTATTCGGAAAGGATCATGGCGTAAGCACTTCATGAGGCTAGGGAAGGCATCATTGTCAACGGGCAGCTGATAAACAACCTGCGGTATGCTGATAGCACAGTCCTACTCGCTGACACTCAGGCGGATCTGCAAACATTGTTGACCAGAATAAATGTCGCTAGCAAAGAAGCTGGCATTAACATTAACATCAAGAAAACCAAGGTCATGGTTATCAGCAGAAACACAAACGCCTCCGTACATGTAGAACTAGATCGCGAAAGCATTGAAAGATGCACTAGTTACAGGTACCTGGGATGTGTGGTCAACGAAAAGTGGGACATGTGTCAAGAAGTCAGAAGCAGACTAGAGCAAGCACAAAATGTCTTCGCTAAATTGAGTAAAGTACTGTTGTGCCGTAATTTGAGCCTTGAACTCCGGAAGCGCATAGTGAGGTGCTATGTCTTCCCAATCGCTCTGTATGGTATGGAGGGATGGACGCTCACGCAGGTACTGGAGAGACGAATTGAAGCGTTCGAGATGTGTCTCTACCGAAAAATGCTTCGGATCTCTTGGCGTGATCGAGTCGCCAATAAAGAAGTCCTCCAACGAATTCGCACTACAAAGGAGCAGAGAAAACTGATGTACTTTGGTCACATTTTGAGAAATGAGAAATACTGTCTCCTTCATCTTATCATACAGGGTAAGATTGAGGGGAGAAGATCTCAGGGACGCTGAAGGACATTGTGGCCGAAAAACCTGCAACAGTGAATCGGCAGAAGCACCAAGTCCCTGTTTCAAGACGCAGCATCCAAAGTCAAAATAGCCATGATGATCGCCGATCTTCGTTAGAAGTGGCACAAAAAGAAGAAGAAAGGAAAGCAAAGTCGTACCTTGAGCTGTGTGGGAGCCTGCTCCTTCTTCAGCTGCAGCAGCCTCCTGGCGAAGCGCATGACGGCCCTGCGCTTCCTGCCCTGCCCCGTGCTGGAGATGGACTTCACCTTCCTCAGCATGCGGCGCCCGTAGAACAGCATCTTGTCCCGCTTGCGGAAGCGCGCCTTCTGCCCGTCCACTGCGGAGGTGCCCCCACACCCCGCCGCAATCACTACGTCTGAAATCAAGGTCACACCCGGTGTAAAGTTAACATCATCAGGAGATATGCATACTTGTGGAGTAGTGAACTAATCAAATGTGAAAAAAAAAATACATTGAGAAGTCTGAGTTCTATATTACAATTTTGTAAAATGTAGTGATAGCTTTTACAAGATCCGTCATGGTTTGCTAGTGGCTAGCGCTTCAGACTCATAAGTTGAAGGTTGTGGGTTCGAATCCTGGCAGAGCAAAAAAAAATACCATTTATATTTTCAAATTTGCTCTTCGCTGGGTTGAAAAACTCATAAACCTTTACCA
Organism: Agapetus fuscipes; assembly: GCA_951799405.1. Lineage (NCBI taxonomy): Eukaryota > Metazoa > Arthropoda > Insecta > Trichoptera > Glossosomatidae > Agapetus > Agapetus fuscipes. The sequence continues at coordinate 3,045,617 of OX637351.1, forward strand.
AAGACCAGTCACTAAAGGTCCATCCAGCCTCACAGCAACTGGGTCTTGCTTGAGAATTGGTGCTTTCGATAGAGACGACCAAGCTCGCAGAAGGCTCTTGAGGTGTGATTCACACGATAACAGTGCTCACCAAATAAATCTTCATTGTCTTATTATTATAAGTCTAAACTTTAAAATGACTACATGCGGCATGTGCAAGCGCAAACTTATACGTGTCTGCTTGTGAGAATGCATATAATGTGAATCCTTAATGTAACATATCTTTGCAACTTAGATTAGATTAGATTTGATTAGATTAGATGGATGGTGAACTTCAAATGTTGATTTCATAGCACAACAACTTTTACTTGAAATTCATATGAAAAACTGCGACAGCTATAATTATCAAAAAACCTAACGAAAATAAGTTTTTTGAAAAATTATTTTAAGGTTTTCCTTGAGGGCAAGGTTATACAGTTAAACATCCAGCGTCACACTAGTCTTGCTTCTATCAAAGGTAATTTCACACAAAAAATGTTTGTGCGTGTACCAGTGGCGAAGGGTGCCATACAAGCCGGTTCCCATCGGCTTCCCTTTTAAAATGATGTAACAAAGTAAAAAAATACATTTAAAATCAAAGAAACAATACATATTTTTTCCCATTGAAACCATGCAGTCTACTTTATAATCATTTTTGCCTCATTTTAAACGGGAAACCGATGGCAATCGGCTTGTATGGCACCCTTCGCCACTGGCGTGTACTGGACCAATGTGTCTTATGAATGCTGGAAATTGATTTTAAATATATAAAAAACAGCTCTCACAGTAAGGTGTTTTCCAAGTTTCCTTAACTCAAACTGTGTAGAATGTGAGTCTTGAGACAATTTCATTTAAAGATAATTTTTTAATCAAACTGTAGATTAGCCAAACACCCATTGGGAGGACATTTGATTGATTGCGGTCTCCGAAATTTGTACAAATCTGACGGCATGGCTGAACCAAATTGATTGCTCCATCGCCCGCGGATCTGAGTGTCTGCCTCCTCACACCCATCTCAACAGGCGAAATCATGTCAGTCAGATAAGGTGGAGCCATGCCATTGATGGCTTTATATACCATCACACAAACACGGTAGACCACCCTCTCCGGGAAACGAAGCCAATGTAGTTTTTTAACAGCAGAGTGATGTGAGCGAATTTGGATATCCTAAATATGAGCCTTGCTGCCAAATTCAACACAGATTGTAAACGGTTGAACTGCTTCTTCGGCTGACCACTATAAAGCGTTGAGAAATAATCAATCCGAGACATCACAAACGTGCCCACCAGGGTGTTAACTTAAGCTTACCTTTGCTTCTCCATTTCCTGTAGAAGAGCAGTATCAATATGATGATGGAGCACACTAATCCTCCTATGATGGACCATAGCACCTGGAACAAGAGACAGAGGAACAATCACTTTAGTACAACCTCACCATCGTAATCTTTTCAAACCAGTCTCACAACGAGAGAAGAAAGAAAGAGAAGAATGTGGTGCAAGAGAAACTATGAAAGTGAAAATTAAAAAAAGTTTGTTGAGATGGTTTGGACATGTAGAGAGAATGAATGATGAAAGACTAACGAAGAAAGTATGTGTTGCAACAATAGATGGATGTCGTGGTAGAGGAAGACCGAGAAAGGTGTATGGATCAAATTTCCGAAATTGCAAATGAATGGAATATCCAGAGTCATAATAAAAGGAGAGCTTGTATGAAGAAGGTTATCTATAATAATAATAATAATCTATAATCTAAGTTGCAAGGATATATTCATTTAAAGCTCTCAGATGTATGCCCACAAACCAACAAGTGTAGTTCGCGCTTACAAATGCTGAATGTGTACTTACAAATAAAATCCAAACCTCAAATGAACATAAGCCCCACAACAGTTATGATTCTGGATTAAATAAAAGAAGTATGTAAGGACAGAAAAAAATGGCGGTTGATCTGTAATGTTGGCGGCTAGGGTTTATTTAATTGGAATTTGTTTTTTGTTTTAGTTTTGATGTCCATATGTGTTATTATTTATTGATTTAAAATAAATGTAATTTGTCCTTGACTTATAGGTTGATATGTGGCTGACCCCCCATGCAGTAGAAAGTGGTTCAATTTGCCAATGTCACCCCTATTCTAGGGAAGGTCCCCAAGAGTTGCAGGGTGTATGTCCATGTGAGATTCGGGTTTTTATATTGTAGGACCACATGCGGCATGTTTAAGCGCGAATTTGTGCATGTCTGTTTGTGAAAGTGCATATAATGTGAATCTTTAATGTTACATATATTTTGCAATTTAGATTAAATTAGATTAGACTTGCGGCCATCTTGAATTGACAGGTCTTCATACAAATATTACCAATATAATAACTAATTTTCAAAAGATTTTTGTGAATTGCTGTGGAAAGCCGTTTTAAAATCAAAAAATAATAACACCTTAGATAAAATAAATTGTAGAGAAAAGATAAATACACTGTTGATTCACAGAAGTAAAAATAATTCCATTAAATATCTTATTATGAAGTACTGATTATGCTGAAAGGCATATTTTTTCTGCTGTGGTTGTCAGCCTCGTGTCAAATCAAAATATTATGTCAATACACAATTATCAATATTTTTGAGTGCACGTGCACTTGAAAAATATACTTAATTTATGTAACATCTGTTTATTGAAAAATACCTCTTATCTCTCAAAGACTCATGCAACATAAAGATAGAGGAACTAACAGTGAAATAGAGAATGAGCTCGACACAACAAAAAATATCTTGGCTACGAGAGTCATCCATCTATTAACTATAATCTAAGTTGCAAGGATATATTAACATTCAAAGCTCATATCAAATGCATGACCACAAACAAACACGTGTAAGTTTGCGCTTACAATTGCTGAATGTGTCTAATCTAATCTAATCTAAGCTGCAAAGATATATATCATTTAAGATTTATATTAAATGCATTCCCACAAGCAGACATGTATAATTTCGCGCTAACACATGCCGCATGTGGACCTACAATATAAAAACCCAATCTCAAATGAACATAAGCCCTGCAACTCTTGCCGTCCTTCCCTGAAACAGGGGTGACATTGGCAAAGTGAACCATTTTTTACAGTATGGGTGGTCAGCCGCATACCAACCTATAAGTCAAGGAACATACATGACAAATTTCATTTTTTTTAAATCAATAAATAATAATATATACATGGACATTAAAAAAACTAAATCATAAAACCAATTTCAATTTAATAAACCCTAGCCGCCAACATTACAGATCAACCGCCATTTCTTTCTATCCTTACATACTTCTTTCATTTCCTCCAGAGTCATAACCTTCTTCATACAAGCTCTTCTTTTATTGTGACTCTGGATATTTCATTCATTTGTGTACTTACCAATAAAAGCCAAACCTCAAATGAACATAAGCCCTGCATTTTGGCCGACCTTCCTTGGAACACGGGTGACATTGGCAAAGTAAACCATTTTTTACCTCTTTGTCACCCCTGTTTCAGGGAAGGTCAGCAAGAAATGCAGGGTGTATGTCCATTTGAAATTTGGGTTTTTATATTGTAGATCCACATGCGGCATGTTCAAGCCCATATTTATACATGTCTGCTTGTGAAAATGCATATAATGTGAATCCTTAATGTTACATATCTTTGCAACTTAGATAAGACTGGCTATCCAGTCTTTTCATGACCAAGTGACGTCATAATATTATATTTTAAGAGCACAGAGTCCATTGTAAAGTAGGAGTAAAATGAAAATAAAACACAAAAAACTAAAGATATAATTGTTATAAGATAACAGCCCAGTGACAGTGTAAAAACGTCATTGTGACTTAATCTTAAGGTGGTAATGATAACACCAATATGATAGATTCTGTTTTTTATCAGTCGGGATAACCAGAGATAAGGAACAAAATCAAAAAGAAACTGTGTCATGTGTGAATCATCCCATGTGCTTTGTTTATGGTGTCTTTGAATTGAATCCATTCATATTCCAGTCCAATATTGAATTCTCCAAGCTATAGTTCATCTCGACAGCACTCTCTCCATCTAATCTAATCTGCAAAGATATATATCATTTAAGATTTTTATGAAATGCATTCCCACAAGCAGAGTGGGAATGCATTTGAGTGCTCAAATGAGCTCAACTGTGAACCAGTGGCGAAGGGTGCCATACAAGCCGGTTCCCATCGGTTTCCCGTTTAAAATGAGGCAGAAATGATAATAAAGTAGACTGCATGGTTTCAATGGGGAAAAAATATATATTGTTTCTTTGGTTTTAAATGTATTTTTTTACTTTGTGCCTATATTTTTTAACTACTTTGTTACATCATTTTAAAAGGGAAGCCGATGGGAACCGGCTTGTATGGCACCCTTCGCCACTGCTACACATATAGTGTAACTTCTTGCCACATTATCCACGAAGGGGTCGCATTTGGCGAGTTGAACCTATTTATTTTACAGGTAAGGGACCGGCCTCAAGCCAACCATTTGAGTAGAAGTGGGGGTTTCCCAGCTCCCGAGAGGGCTGGTACTCATTTCTTGTGAAGGCTGAGTAAACTTTGCCGGTACTTTATTTTGGGGTTTGAAATAAACACCATTTCATGGAAATCATTTCTGACACCCTCGGTGGGATTCGAACCCGAGCTCACGGCATGGAATGCAAGCACTATACAAACTGAACAAAACGCCTTTGTAGTGACACACTGTCATAAAAGGCGCTATACAAATTTTGTATTATATATATATGAGCTATCGACCAGACCGGAAATAAATTGTGAAAAATAATTTCTGGCATATTAATTAAAAGGAGAATCCAGCAGAAAACGCAACGATACATACTATGACCAGGTACAAGCTCGTTGTCCAAAAAGCCCGCAGTCTGCTGTTCACGCCCAAGAGCTTGGCCGCTGTCTTCAGCAGCTCATACAGTCGCAAGGCGTTCCCTGAAGTCTTGTACTGGACACAATCCACCGTGCCCATGACAACGGTCACACAACGTCATTCACAATTTGTATGCAGCACTGTTGCGTGTGCACATCTTTTCATTATCGACCGACAACAACACTTTTTTTAATATTTAACTGAAGGATATGCTCTTCATTTTGTATGTAATTATTTCTAAAATTTAATTTGTTGGGTATGTTCCTTGACTTATAGGTTGGTATGCGGCTGAACAACCATGCTGTAGAAAATTATTCACTTTGCGAATATCACCCCTGTTTTACGGAAGGTCTGCAGGAGTTGCAGGGTGTTTGTCCATTTGAGATTTTGTTTTTATGTTGTAGGTTCACATGCGGGATGTGCAAGCGCGAACTTGTACGTGTCTGCTTGTGAGAGTGCAAAAATAGAGTGCAAAGTATAGCCGCAACAATTTTTAGGGTGGATACCAGAACCCCCAAAATTTTAGAAGTGGTCTATGAGAAATAAAAGTTTGGGAACCTCTGCCTTACGTTATCAAATAAAATCCTATATAGATTGCCTCTTTTGGTTTCAAAGGAGGCAATAGGATTCATTAATTAATCGTAAACAAAGCTGTGTCAGTGTGGACACCATTTAAAACTAAAAAGGATTTCGTACTAAAGTCAATTAATTAATTTTTTTAGCGTATTTTTTTTAGTTCATTGTGGAAAACATTGAGAAATCATAATATTAATAAAATCTACCTAAGTAGGAGTTTTCGCAGTAAATATAAATACATACTTGATATATTTTATTGTTTTCAGTTTCTCAATATGGCAACATGCTCATGTGCCAGGTACCGCGGTTCCAAATTTGAATTTAAATTACCATTATGGAACGCGTTGTTCTAATTTCAAAATAAACAATGCAGAAACGTATTTATTTTTAAAATTATTACATCCAACCAATGAATGGGAATGTACTTATGTATGTAGAAAAATAAAAACAATATCTGCCTTTAATTTTAAATTTATTGTTGTAGGGGCGCTATCTAATTTTCATAAATTTTTAAAAATGGTTTCTTACTATTAGGTAAAAAGACAATTCGTCCTGGAGGTAAAAGTGCATACGGCCTTTTAAAAAGAAAATATAAAAAGCAGATCTTTTAAGAAATGAGAAAACCCCTTGTAAAAAACAGAGGACAAGTTTTTTGTACGTCATTTTTTACATTAGTTGTCAAAAAAGCATGTACGGTAAATGCAGGTAATATTTAAAAAAACGTATCTAATACTTTTAATCATAAGTTTTTTTTTTGTATTCAGTAATCTAATACTACCATTTAACTTAAATGAAAAAAAAATGTGAGTAAACATTTTTTATTTCTACTTAAAATGTAAAATCAATTGCTTTTCAAGGCTTTGTTTAGTAAGCAGTAAAATTATTTCAAATTATATTTTGATTAAAATAAAAACATTCCACAATCTGTAATCCAAGTTGCAAAGATATATTGACAATTAAGGCTTATATTTTTAATGCATGCCCACAAGCAGGCACATGCAAGATCGTGCTTGAACATGCTGCATGCGTACATACAAAATAAACCAAACCTCACATGAACATAAACTTTTCACATCCTGCCGCTTTCACCTGAAACCGGAGTGGCATTGGTAAAAGTGAAGCAAGTTTTTACAGTATGAAGGGTCAGCCTCATACCAACCGATAAGTCAAGGAACACAAAATTTTCGAAAAGTGAAATTAACCGTACCGAGGTTATAAGTAAGGTAGGTATATATCGACGGATAAAAGGAAATAGGGCATAAGTGACCTTTTGGTCAAAAATGAGTTATGAATGCTATCCTACTTAAAAATTTCCGCTCTTTCTTATGCACTGACTCCCATAGCTCTACGACGTTTTCTTTGTTGTTTACCCAAGCAAACAACTGCGTTTTCGAAGTATGGTTTTGGTGTAGGTAACCGATTAGATTTTGTCCTAAAGACGCTTGTGACATAAAACAATCGTAAAATCACATTAATATGAATGCCAATCAATGCCTTTATTTTTTTTAATTCTAGAGCTGTTTTGATTTTAACGATATGATAAAAAATAAAAAAAGTTATGCCATTTTTCTGCAATCTCAAACTTTAAACTGCTCTCCTGAACAATTTAGTTTATGTCGCTTATGCCCTATTGCCTTTTAACCGTCGCGTCGATATGTTTTTTTTTTAAATCAAGAACGCCATAAAAAATGCTAAATGCAAATTAATTTTTAAATCCATGCAACACAATGCAAATGACTAATTCAAAAAAGGAACACTTTGTCGGTTCACAAAATATTTAAATTAAGAACACCGTTCGTTAAGATCACGACTGTGGGTATACTACGTACATAATATATAATCCGACATGAGGACTTTCTTTGTTATTGGTCGATTTAAATCACAAAAGATGGTTTAATGGATCACATCCACTGGTGGAATAAATGCTATAATATTATTATTCAAGATTTACGCGCGTGTTTGCTCCGCGAACGTTCAAACTAAACTGACGTATGACAGATCAAAGGAGATACAAGATTAAATTATGCCCTCAACATACGAACATTCAAGTTTCATGTACGTTTCTTTATTTCTTCTTCTCGCATTCAGACGCGTGATATATTGTTACGAACTTAAAGTACCTACGTGCGTCAGTACAGGTACAATAGTTTGTGTAGAACAGTCCTGTGCAGGGGTCGGCAACCAAAGGAGTCGGAAGAGCCAAAAATTACAATTTACAAAGTTCAAAGTGAGTAAAGAGCCGCAAATAAATAGCGTAGACGGGGGAGAGATCGAATGATCTGGAATATGCAAGAAAGATCTCTTTTGTACCTATATGCAGGGATTATCAATTTCGAATCTTCCGCACAGGTTTTCTTTAAAAAAACATACCGAAGCCTCTTAATTTTTTTTTTTTAAATTAAATTTCTCGTTCTCTACTAAATTAACTCACAAAACTAGAAATTAGATTAGCGGGCTAATGTCACAGGTCTACCTGACCAAGGTCCTTAACAACCAATCATAAAATATTCCTTTTACTTTTACCAAGCAACCCGGTAGTGTGATGTCACAATTTTTTGTATTTGAAATTGTTACGTCACCCGGCCGGGTTGCTAAAGGAAAGGCAATATATACATTTTGTTATTGGTTGCTAAGGGCTGTAGTCCCCGATAGTCTCATCCAAGTGTGACGTTTGCCCGCTGAGAAAAAAGTTCTAAATCCATTTTTTTGCAGAGTCCGTTTGTGCCTAGTCCGTTCACGATTTTTTATCTTACGTAAGTATGCTTTCTTTAAAAAAACAAGTTTAAGTACCAATTTGGTATTAGGCGAAATATGCTAATCGATAACTGTTTTTTTTATATCGACACATTATATAAACATTATTTTTTCGGATGTTTATTAGTGGAACTCAATGGGCGAAAATATAATTATGTACGCATTCCTCCATACATTTTGTTTCATACTGTCTGTAGTTACCTACATACTTTATTAACTCTTTACTTTTTTATAGACAATTTTAGCAATAGATAATAATGAAGACTAGAAATTATTTTAACGAAAATAGACAATATATTATATCTGTTTCAACCTACTTACGAAAATGGTCATTAGTAAAAAAGAGAGCAAAGAGCTTCACAATTGCATTTCCATGTGTACATAAAACTCGGGCGAATGTAAAAATGATTCTAGAAAGGTGGCAGCATTACCGCGTGCGTACTATGCCCGGAGCAGTCCGAATATAGACGCATGCGGTATAAATCTTGTGATCGATAAAATTGACGAGTTTAAAGGAAAAAGGGATTATTTTATGACATCATGGCATGTGTTGTAATCGCGTGTCAAATCACATGGAATGGCAAGAAAACATAAAAATTGACATGTAAAAACATGTTTTGTATGACTACACAACTGTAACGTTTGACAGGACTGAGGCAAAAGTGGTAGATAGTATGTCTCAATGCAGTAAGTTAGTTTCTGCTCCTCTATGTTATTATTTAATGATTTTTAATAATATACATCGGGTAGGTAGGTAAATAAATTTATCGAAAAAAAAATTTGCCACAATACTGTGTCCACACTTTTCCACGGGTAGGTATTTTGGTTCAAGTTTAAATTTGGAAAAAAATACTAATTAGTAATTACACACTGCAATGCATCACGGTTAGGTTGTTTTTCCTAGATGCAATGCATGTGTACACACCGTATAAGTGTATGTTATACAAGTAGGTGTATTATTAAGTGACTTGCAATATCCTGATTGAATTGTAGTTATTATCAAACGCGGAAAAATAGACGAGGTTTTTCATTAGAATCAAAGTATGTTCGTACTAAATACACACAATGCACTTGCACTATCATAAAAGCCTTATTATTAATGTAACTGATTTTTTTTAAACATCGATTGAGACCTTATCAAAATTTTAGTGTTGGCTTAGGGCTGGCAACATCTTTTTCTTTTCCTTTGCCTTATCCCATCATTTGGGGTCGGCCCTCCTTGTTCGAAGACGCCAAACTTTTCTATCCTGGCTCATCTCCTCTGTCAGGTTTCCCTTTTGCATTTCTTTTTCAATATTGGCCCGCCATGTTGCCATTGGGCGGCCTCTGCCTCTTGGTCCTGTGGGAACATAACCCGTGAAAATATTCCACTCGCCCATGCAACCCTTTCGGTAACAACGTGCATTTGCAGTTGCTGGTCCTCTGGTCTGGAACCACCTGCCTAATCAGGTGAGAGATAGACGACCATGGGAAATTATTAAACGCACTGAAGACAAGCAAATTTCTGGTATCATTTGCACAAGTCCCCTACATCACGAAACGACGCTATAGAAAAAAAAAACAAATCATCAGCATCAGTTGCAATGCATGCCCAGCTTAGTTGTGTTTATTTGCGAGAGATGTTGTGTTTTTTTTTCATTCGCAAAGAGGAATTTAATTTATCTAACTATCTTTGCCTGTACGGAAACAGGAACATTGTCAATAGACTTATTATAAGTCGATGACCATAGAGTAGGTACTATTATAGAACTACAAAAAATCTATTTTACTAAAATTACATGTTGGTTGGATTTAAAAAAAAAGTGCATTTGAATTTGACACAAAAGAATAAATGTCGCCATTTTAGAAGTCACTGACATGCGATTCTGGCGATTATCTGGTCATTGTTGTGACTACATGTTCAGACAAAAAATGGTATGCATGCGGTTTGATAAAAACTGTATACACATTCTGTGAATGCAGGTGTTTATTTTAGTAAAATAACTGTAACTCTTTTGTTTTTCCACTGGACGTGAGCAGAGCCTATCAACGCAGATGAAGATTTTTTAATTGATTTGCGGACTTCTTTCATTTCATTTCAATATGATTATTCTACTATTTTTTTTCGATTATCTTTTTTTCTCTCTTACCTTTGATTTGCTACAATTATACTCTATCCCTAGAGTCTAGGGCCGTGTTTTAATCTTAGCTTAGCGATTCTATACTAAATGAACAGGACACACTTGGGAGAATCGAGAAAGGTATTTTTTTTCATCTTAAAGTCGCATAAATAAAATAAATAAATATTAGGAAGATTTATTTGGTGAGCGCTGTTTTTGTGTGTATCACACCTCAAGAGCCCTCTGCGAGCTTGGTCGTCGCTGAAGAAAGCGTCAATTCTCAAGCAAAACCCAGTTGCTGTAAGGCTGGATGGACCTTTAGTGACCGGTCTTTGGTACAGATATATTAATTTTTCACTTAGCGAAGAGCATATTATGAAAATATAAATGGTATATTTTTTGTACTCCGCCGGGATTCGAACCCACAACCTTCCAGTTACGAGTCAGAAGTGTTAACCGCTAGACTACGGACCGGTCCATAAGCTATCGTTGAAGCACCGCACCCTTCGTCAGCCGTTTACAATGCATTATTTACATTCGCACTAAAATTCCCTTTGCGATTATTTTGTAAATCTCCTTTCACGTCCTATTCCAGTTTACATAACATTGAAAACCTTTATTTTTTTACTATTACGTCAACTACAGTCAAGGACAGTAAGCCAAGGATAGAAGAGAGCATATATACGTGAAATTTTTGACACTAATACTGCCCTAAAAGTCAACTTACCACTTACATACTACTCTCGTCGGAACGGCCAATCAAAGAAATAATTCCAAATTTGAAATGAATCAAGTGCTGCCATAACTCAAAAATTTAATGCCAGTTAACGAGGTAGGTATTTATAAAAGTAAAATAGATTTAAATAAACTTTCTGGGGGCGGATTTCCGTTAAGTATAGCTGCTCGTAAATCGTGAAATTAAGTTTAAATTGGTAAATAAGTACAGTACAACCTGAATTATCCGGGTCCGATTTATGGGTACTCGCCGTTCCTACAGGGTGTGACGGCCGAATGAGAATTAAGTTTCGTAGAAGAAATCATTTTTAAATAATGTTTCTTATTCTGAAGCTTTATCAGCTTTTGAAAGGGCTGTAGCTCTATGTGGAGAAGAAAACAAAAGAAACACCAAATATTTTCCTTCTAAAAAAAAGGAAAGACGTTGCTGCAAAAAATCGATCACGTCAACCGATTATATTGTAGTATTTTTTTAACCCTAAGACAAATTATTATTGGTATCACTGTAAATGCCTATAGTGCATCTTACAATAAATAAAAATAAATATTAGAATGACTAATTTGGTGAGCGTTGTGTTGATGTGAATGAAATCCTTTGCAAATTTTGGTCGTCGCTACAGAAAGCGCCAATTCTTAAGCAAAACCCAGATGCTGTAAGGCTAGATGTACCTTCGGTGACCGGTTTCTGATAATGGAGAACGAATTTTTCAACACAGCGAAGAACAAATAAAAAAAATACTCTGCCGGGAATTGAACTCGCGACATTCCGTTTATGAGAACATAGCGTTAACACTGCTAAATCTAATCTAAAATCTAAATCTAAGCTGCAAAGATATGTATCATTTGAGATTCATATTAAATGCATTCCCACAAGCAGACATGCATAATTTCGCGCTTACACATGCTGCATGTGGACCTACAATATAAAAACCCCAATCTCAAATGAACATAAGCCATATTTTTTATTTTTACATACTGCGTATGTAAAAATAAAAAAAACCTTGACAATGTAAAATATATTTGCAACTTAGATTAGATTAGATTAGGCTCCATCAACAATAGCTCGGATAATCGAGGCTCTACTGTACATCGACGCCAAGTACACAAGTAGATAATAATATTCAAGTATTATTATTGTTTACGTTGTTCTACGCGGATTAACTGTGAACTGCTATCGCGTGCGCCCTTGAATTAATGAGAATAATCTACGTTATCAAAACAATAATATTATTATTTTTGCACATTGTGCGTAGATAAACAAGTGGTAGGTATACCTACCAAATAGGGAACAAGAAAACATGACGTGTAAATAGTAATGCCATAATGTTTCGCTATGTGCAAACAGTCAGAAATGGCGTAATGTTATTTTGCTGTCATTTGTGTCAATATTTTGTTATCTAGGATTAGTTGGAGTTTTGAAAACAATGGAAAAGATAAAGAATTTAGTTTAAAATATTGAAAAAAAACGCGTATTCTTTATAATCACATAATATGTGAGCACTTGATAAGATGACGTCATTGGAAAAGAGATGAAGATATTAACTCTCTCCCTCACTTCCCGAATGGACTCTGTACAAAGCATGGTACAAAGTCATTGACAACAAAATTGTGACGTCACACGATCAGTGTAAATAAACAAACAAATATTTTTAAATTAGTTGCTAAGAACCCTGGCCTCATAGACTTGTGACGTTTGCCCTATAATCTTTAACCTATCTATAATCTAAGTTGAAAAGATATTTTACAATTAAGGTTTATATTAAACTAACAGAGCAAACCGTGCTCTCGCACGGTTGGCTGCTAGGCCCTCCGGGCAGTTTTTAGTCTGGCGTCGCCATAATTTTTTGCCCATAATGTTCTTATTTCATTGAATGCTTTAAGATGTATTCCCACAAGCAGACATGTACAAGTTTTCGCTTACACATGCCGCATGTGAACCTACAATGTAAAACCTAATCTCAAATGAACATACACCCTGCAACTCCTGTCGACCTTCCCTGAAACAGGGATGACATTGGCAAAGTTAATCATCTTCTACAGCATGGATAGTCAGCCGCATACCAACCTATAAGTCAAGGAATTACCAACCTATAAGTCAAGGAATATTAGAACTTACTTTTTTTAAAACAGCTAATTTGAACAACTGATGAAAAGTACCTAGTACGAGTACCTCGTATGATTGGTATCATGATATTCAAGTTGCATGTTTATAATATTATATAATCTAATTATGTAATAATTATCTACAATAATTACAATAATATTATAATAACAACGCCTAAGAGTGTACCCTTCCTGGCACAAAAATTTCTTTATTTTATATTTATTCATACATGTTAAGGGTTCTGCAGATAAATGAAAATTTACTAATATTTAAAAAAGACATAAAAACACTTAATAATTTTTAAATTATTCATTTTGTTTTATCAGACTATAAATAATGTACGATGGCATGATTTTTACAGACACCTAATGTAAATAAAAAAAAGAAAATTAATTTTGACCTTTCTGATTAAAAACAATTTACAAATGAACTTCTTAGCAATCAGCTACTAATAGGATGCAGATTTTTTTATCCTCTATACTTTTCTTCATAATGCGGTCAGCACATGAAGTGGCTAAGCCAAAATTGTCTCATCACCCGGCCAGGTTGCTCGGAAAAAGACGAACAAATATTTTGTTATTAAAATTGTAGATTATTTGGTTTTGAAGGAATAATTTCGGATTGCGGTACCCTGAGTATAAACATGATTTTGGTTGTTGCTATTCCTTGACTTATAGGTTGGTATGAGGCTGACCACTCATACTGTAAAAAATGGTTAACTTTGCCAATGGCACTGCTGTGTAAGGGAAGGTCTGCAAAAGTTGCAGGGTTTACAGTGATACCTTGAGATACGAGTTTAAGTCGTTCATATATGTGATGTCGTACTCTAATCTAAGTTGTAAAGATATGTTACATTGGGAATTCATATTATATGCATTCTCACAAGCAGACACTGTATACAAGTTTGCTCCTACACATGCCACATGTGAACCTACGACATAAAAACCAAATCTTAAATGGACATACACCCTGCAACTCTTGCCGTCCTTCCCTGAAACAGGGGTGACATTGGCAAAGCGAACCATAAGTTATCTATGTCTATTATATTGATTGATGATTGCAAGCTATAAAACATGACGAAGTAAACAGCTGAACAGTTCTAATATAAATTTTGTGGAGAACATTTGACCAGAAGATTGGCAGTTATGTTTTATTGCTTTCTATCTACCTATATCTTCTTCTTCTACCTATATGATTGGTGGATATGTGGGGCAGACTCTATTTTGTTTGGTTTGTGGATACAAAAGCCACTACAAAATATTGAGCAACAGATTGTGAAAAAAAAGTATTAAACCTAAATCTATGAATTAATAGAATGTAGAAAAAAAAAATATTTTACATAGTATTTTTATATGCAAGTATTGACATTTCGATCATATTATTATATCCACTAAAACAATAACAACCTACCAACATAACTAGTAATATAGTGTGTACATAACATTACAGGTAGGCATAAAAAAATATTTTTTTGAGAAGACGTAATGGTGACAAAATATTTAAAGAAACAAGTATTCTGTTAGAAATATCATTATTATTTATATTGTCCGATATTTTATGTAATTATTTAATATTAATAATATAATGACGCATTCGTACGTACATGTAAATACCTAAACAAAAACGTCAGACTGTCTGATCCATTTTTCAGTAAATATTAGAATAACCTGAAACAATTTATTAATAGAACACATTCCCAGTGAAGTATTAATACAAAATAAAGGATATGAGCCGCTCCAAGGTCTCTGTATTTGTTGTTTTCATGCGATTCTCTTGGCAAACATCCTCAGCCTTGAGATCGATATTTTGTGTTACCTGGTTTTCCTGTACGACATAGTACGCCTCCACCGCCCACACGGGCACAGCAAACGGGTCGTACTTCTCGTTGACGCTCGAGAAAAGCCTCAGGGCCTCCATTACGAGGAAAATTGCGATAAATTCACTGTTAAACTCATTCCGGCGACATCAGCTGTGCGGCTGTCACTTGTGATTTTTTTACACTTCCGCAAGGGGAAATCTATTTACACTCCATAATGTCTTACAGTTACACCAACTTGACGAGTAAAAATAGTTTTTAGCCTACCAAGGAGTCGGCACATTTCAAATGCAGGAAAATGTGACGTAACACAAACAAATATTATTTTATTATAGTTTGTCAAGGGCCGTAGTTGCATATACGTGTGACGTTTGCCAGTGGTTATAAAAACTTAAGAAAATATAATAAACGCGGTAATCCTGTTTTTTTAATGTCTAATCTTATCAAATTTAAGCTGCAAAGATATAGGTACATCATTTTAGATTCATATTAAACGCATTCCCACAAGCAGACACGTATAAGTTCGCGCTAACTTTATATTCCGTGATCTGTGGCGCTAACACATGCAGCATGTGAACCTACAAAATAAAAACCCAATCGCAAATAAATACAAGCCCTGCAAACAGAGGTTACTGTAACTCTGTCGCCATTCCGCTAGGGGTGGCCAGAGCCTCTGCAGAGCTGCCTCCATTTTTTCCTATCCTTACATACTTACCTCTTTCAATTCATTCATATCCACCACCTTTTTCATGCATTTTCTGGTGACTTTAGCAAAGTAAACCATCTTTTACCGTATGGGTGGTCAGTCTCATACCAACCTGAGAATGCATGTAATGTGAATCGCCAATGTTGTATATCTTTGCAACTTAGATTAGCTCAACGGACAAGCTGTTTGAAAGCTAGCCTACAACCTGATACTCGTACACAACGCTACTTTCAAGCAGGCGCCAGACCATGTGAAGAGGTTGTTCTAACCATGAATGAGGCGGAGAGCAATGACAGTAGACTTAAACAAAATAAAAAAATATTTTATTTATGAAATAGATTATGGATATTTCTTCTTTTAGGTACAATACAGATTTGAAGTTATATACAAATAATAACATAATTTATGTGAACCTTTTCAAATTACAAAAAAAAGTGATACACTATTTTGTTGTTATTTTACATAATATGCACTTTATTGTGCCAAAAATGCTGTCTCTGGTAGAAGTGCTGGCGATGATAGTCCATTTCACAGCTTCATTGGAAGAATGCTTGCGTTCAGAGTCCGAGGGCTAGGGTTCTAACCCTGCCACGGGTGTCAGACCTGCTTTCCCGTGTCTGTGTTTTCTTCAAGCCCAAATTGTAATACTAGCAAGGTTTCCTCAGTCTTCATAGGAAATGAGAACCTACTCCCTCGGGAACAAGGAACCCCCACATCAAGTTAAGTAGTTGGAATCAGGCTGGTTCTTTTACCAGTGATCCACTCAGCATAATATGTGACTTCGGACAACACAGGAAGAAGTTGTATTAGACGTACCGCTTAGTTACGAGTACATCTTTTAAGCTGCTAAAAAAATTCTGATCATAATAGGAGACTTTTGTTTATTGTTTTGACCAGTCCGTAGTCCAGTGGTAACACTTCGGACTCTTAAATGGAAGGTTGTGGGTTCGAATCCCGGCGGAGCACAAAAATATATACGAGTACCATTCATATTTTCAAATTTGTTCTTCGCTAGGTTGAAAAATTCATAAACCTTTATCAAAGACCGGTTATCAAAAGGTCCATCCAGCCTTACAGCAACTGGGTCTTGCTTGAGAATCGGAGCTTTCTACAGTGACGACCAAGCTCGCATATGGCTCTTGAGGTGTGATACACACAAAAATAGCGCTCACTAAATAAATCACCTTAATTTAATTTAATTTGTTATTTGAGTTAACGCAATGCTTTGAACTTTTGTCTTCATTTCAATGCAGTATCACTAAAACTCCAATCCTCCAATTTATTAAGAAAAAGAGGTGATAGCAACCAGATGATGATCGGTTAACATGTTGAAGAACATCCTGAGAAGCTAATGCAAAACTCACACCCCGCTGTGGTGGTTTTCATGCGTTTTCATGTGACCTTTCAGTGAACACTTCTGTACAAATGTCTTCCCACAAATTTCACACTTGTAATCCCTTATGTTCAAGTGTATCTTCATATGTTCCTTGAGCACAAAAGCCTTGGAATAGTTTTTCTTGCAGATTGTGCAGGGAAATGGCCGGGCACCTGTGTGCCGCCTCATATGCTCAACAATCTGAGTTCTCCCAAAGAAAGACCTGCCGCACAAATCGCAGATATATTTATTTTTGAGCAAATGCGCATTGGCCATGTGCTCAGTCAAACCTGAACTCTGTCTAAAGTTCTTGGGGCATATTTTACAATAATACCTCGGTGGTTCTATTCCGTGCACTGCAAGCATGTGCGTGTTTCTCTGATAAAAGGACGGGAACCCTTCGGGGCAGTGTAAGCATTTCTGAAAGTCCACCACCTTCAAGTGTTTGTACTTCATGTGTCGCGACATGCTGTATTTGTGCATTGTAATATTGCATATCTTGCACGTCTCCTGCAGATTTTCGTGCCACTTGATGTGTGTGTTTAGGTTCTTTTTATTTAGGAATGCTTTTCCGCATGTAGGGCAGACATAGTTGGGGTAGTGCACGGTTAGATGGGCTATCAGAAACCTGTGATACATGAAGGATTCATTGCACACAGGGCATGTTAAAGCATTCTTATCTACTTGGAGCTGATTAGCAACGCCAGAACCAGCATATCTTCGTTTTACTTTGGGTTTTACTTCTTTTTTCAGTTTTTTCTCAAGTATCTCTGTGCCTGCAGAATCTTGAATTGGTATCACATCCTTAGAGTATTTTTTAAAATTTGTCCTTTTCTTTGTTTGCTTCAGATCACGAGTTGTCTTCTTTGACACAGAAAATCCTGTATCATCTGGTGATCCAACCATCTCAATATTCAGCTTATCTTCCGTCAGATCGTTGCTTAAAAACCAATCACTGTCATCGTCCTCCCACATGGAGACATTCTCCATCTTTATTTCTACTACCTTGTGATCATCTGAAATGAAAGAAATATAATTATGCATAATGAGAACCATTTATTTTAAATAAATAAATGGGCCTACCACTCTACCAGGGGCGTGCATCCCATACAGGCACATGTGCCTAATGCGGCATATACGGCGCAATATATGGTAAAAAACGCATTAAAGCTTGATATTGAGTTTTAAAATTCAAAATTTAAGATCGATTGGAGCCATCGTTAGCGCTTCAGTCACTTTCAAATGAGTTATTTTAAAGGAATGTGAGAAAATATTTATTCCGAAATGTATTTTCCTATATCCTATGCACGCGCCTGCACTCTACCAACTGAGCTATTGAATGGACTACTATTGATAGACACCATCTTCAAAATAATAAGTTACTACAATAGTTACTAAATAATTACTGGCGAATTTCGGTGAGTTAAATGCTCACTAAAATTGCATTTTAGTTAACTCAACTCCCATATCACGCCAATTATGCGGAAGCTGCACTGGCTCAAGTTCTCAAAAAAATTGCAGTATAGACTGTGTGTCATGATAAAATATATCCTAGATGGACAGGCACCAGAAAACCTCAGAGAACTGTGTCAGACGCAGCAAGCCACTAGCTCCAGGACTCTAAGGTCAGCTAATGTAGGCTCCGCAAGGCTGAGCTTGCCTTCAGGGCAACCTCAACCAACTTTGGTGATCGTGCTTTTTCGGTTTCGGGCCCAATGGCTTGGAACGAGTTGCCGCTTCTAATCTAATCTAAGCTGCAAAGATATATATCATTTAAGATTTATATTAAATGCATTCCCACAAGCAGATATGTATAATTTCGCGCTAACACACGCCGCATGTGGACCTACAATATGAAAATCCAATCTCAAATGAACATAAGCCTTGCAACTCTTGCCGTCCTTCCCTGAAACAGGGGTGACATTGGCAAAGTGAACAAATTTTTTATATTATGGGTGGTCAGCCGCATAACAACCTATAAGTCAAGGAACATACATGACAAATTACATTTTTTTAAAGCCGCTTGAGGTGAGGAAAGAAAAGGACAGGGCAAGCTTCAGGACGAAGCTGAAGACGCACCTGTTTAAGAGGTCATACCCGGAATAAAGGGCCCTTGTGGCTAAATTTTAGTGAAAACGGCGCTTCAGAAAAAAATCAACCATATCCTATATATATATACTTGAAAATACAGGGCCTTAGTCATACCCTTCTAACTAGCACATACCAATGTATGGAGACGTGTTGTTTACTGGTTGTTGTAGTGATGTTTTGCGGATTTTGTTCAGTTGGTCCCGAGTTTTGATTATTTGGTTTCTGAACACGCAGCATTCCGTCAACTTTGAAATACACACTTCACAGATCAGAAGAAACTCTTCCAAGAACATGTTGTCACTTTCCACCTGCAAATAATAATAATAATAAATTAGGATGATTCATTTGGTGAGCGCTGTTTTCGTACGAATCACACCTCAAGCAGTTGCTGGTCCTCTGGCCTGGAACCACCTGCCACATCATGTGAGAGAGCTAGAGGACCATGGAAAGTTCCGGAATGCACTGAAGACAAGCAAATTTCTGGCATCATTTGCACAAGCGCGCTTGGAGTGACTACATAACGAAATGGCGCTACAAAACAATCATCAACTCATCATCATCAAGAGCTCTCTGCGAGCTTGGACGTCGCTGTAGAAAGCGCCAATTCTAAGCAAAATCCGGTTGCTGTAAGGCTGGATGTACCTTTAGTGACCGGTCTTTGGTAAAGGTATATGAATTGTTCAACCAGGAAAGAGCACATTTGAAAATATAAATGGTTATTTTTTTTGTGCTCCGCCGGGATTTTAAACCCAAAACCTTCCATTCACGAGTCCGAAGTGTTACGACTGGACTACGGACTGTCACTCTTGTATATTATTGTTGTTAACAACTGTAACTGTAACTGTAAAGAACAAATATGAAAATGTTTGTATGTCTTTTCCCTAGTGACCCTGCCGAATGACAGCACAATTTTGTCTATGTTTATTAATGTGCGGAACTCGTTGAGGTACGCAGAGCTCGCAGTCAAAGCACATCATGGTTGATGAGCATGAGACAGTGGTTTCATAAAGGCTCAAGATCCCTCTTTTATGTCACTGTATCTGTTACTGTACCATGCCGCCGTTCCACTAGGGGTGGCCGGTACCTCCGTAGATGCGTCTCCACTTTTTTTCTGTCCTTGCATACCTCTTTCATCTCTTCAACATTCATCACTTTCTTCATACATGCTCTTCTCTTGTTCTCACTCTGCAATGATGCAAATGGATTTAGCACAGGATTTGACATGAACAATAGTGTGGCATCCCCCGGCCGGGTTGCTAGGGAAAGGCAACAAGCATATTGTTTTTGGTTGCTAAGGACGGCAGTCCCATACAAGACAGCATGTTTCGGATTAAAAAATGATCTGAGTCCATCGCTATGATGATCGTTGATCTCCATTGAAGAAACGCAAGAGAAAAAGTATACAATCGCAAGCGAACCTCTATTGAGAAGCAATCCTTGATCATGTCGGCATATTTCCCAGATTTTCCCATATAACCACTCTCTTCAAAAATGCTCTTTAGATTCTTGTCGCTGAGACAGCACTGGCAGTTCCTAGACATCGCCTCCACCTTTACTTTGGTGAGTTTGATGTCGCCCAAGCTTTTTATTTTGCGCAAAGCCATTGCGATGCTTTTATTCAATATAATGAGAAAATGTAAATTGTCAAAATTCGGCAACAATAGCGGACCGATACAAACACCCAGAAACCTGATTAGTGCTGTAAACGAATATCCTGAAAAGCGGGGTAAACTCATCGGTTTTCAAAATGAACTCACAAAATTAAATATTTTTTCTCAGTGGGTAAACGTCACCGGTTTATGTTTCTATCCTCAATGGTTTATATGGTCCTTAGCAACCAGTTACCAAATGCTAGCTAGCCTTTTCCCTAGCAACCGGATGGCTGAGTGACGTCAATATTTTCTTGCGTATGGAATTTGTGCCAAATCTATAATCTATCTATAATCTCAGTTGCAAGGATATATTCATTCAAAGCTCTCAGATGTATGCCCACAAACAAACACGTGTAGTTCGCGCTTACAAATGCTGATTGTGTACTTACAAATAAAATCCAAACCTCAAATGAACATAAGCCCTGCAACTCTTGCCGACATTCCCTGAAACAGGGGTGACATTGGCAAAGTGAACCATTTTTTACAGTGTGGGTTGTCCAAATCCATTGTGTGAATTTATTATCACACGTCCTGTAGCCCCTGTAGGTATAGAAACAAAAATTAATAACCTTCCTCGCTAGGCAAATAGAAAATGTAGGGAATTTAATATTTCTTGAGTTGGGTAATTTGTTGTTTTCAGCATTGATCGTGTTATTCTCGGTGCAAGATAAGACTAAAGATTTAAGCCACCGAGTAGGTACCTACCGATAGGTTTTGAATATCTAAGCTATTTGTGAAAAGATGAATGGAATTTTTCAATACAGAGAAAAGCGTATTTTGAAAAGCTAATGTGAATTTTTCGCATTACCCGGGAATTGAACTCACAACCTTCCATTTCCATTAGTTTTGCGAGGTCCGCGATTGTTTCTCAAAATAGTTTTTTCTGAAAATCATAGATGGCAGTACTTTAGAAATCTGACAACTAATCAGCTGTCATGTTTTTCAATGTGTTTTTCACAAATCGATAGTGCGCGGTATTTTGTACTTTGCGAAAAAACTATATTTATCACACAAATGTAAAAGAGGGACTCTCCACCGAGTGTTTGAAATATTCAGGAAACTTTTATTTACTGAATAGACTGCGTAGCTTGTGACATCAATTCAAAATGGCGAGCGAGGAGAGGGACAACGAAAAAAATTTGGCTGTTATTGAAAAACATAAAGGAAGTAGTTTTCTGACTAGAGATGACTTTGATTCTGGACCTGTCAGCCTGGATAAGATTGAAGAAAGCCTTTGGCTCGGTAAGAACTATTTTTTTGTTCATTATTTTAAAATATGAGTGTACTTTTACCTAGGTAAGCTTTTTTTCTTACTTCATAGATCTTGCGATTTGTCAACTCGGAACCTGCGTTCTAAATTTGAAATTTTATTTGCGAGCTTCATACATGGGTCTGGTCGATAGCTCAGTTGGTAGAGTGCTTGCTATCCATGCCGTGAGCTCGGGTTCGAATCCCACCGAGGGTGTCAGAAATGATTTCCCGTTTCGGTGTTTATTTCAAACCCAAAAATAAAAATACCGGCAAGGTTTACTCAGCATTCACAATTAATAAGTACCAGCCCCCTTGGGAGGATACAATACTAGCAATGCTGTCGAATGTCGATACAAGGAAATGATGTTACTGCGGCTACAAATTCTGTTGACGGGTCGCACATCCGTTTTGAAACCGGTAAAAATTTTGGAAAGTTCTTTTTCAAATGTAAAATGATTGAATTTTATTGTGGACTAGAAAATAGGACCTTGTCTAATCGTAATCTATCAAAGTTATACCTACACTTTTTAACAAATTCCTCACTATTGAAATTTCCCTATTGTAGGTAATCTAAAGGCAGCGTGTGACCTGGCGACACTACAGAAACTTGACATTACACACATCCTCACTGTGGACGCTGTGCCCCTGCCCAGGATGGTGACAGAGTCATCAAATGTCATCACTAAATATGTACAAGGTAAGCAAGCCACCAATAATTTTTATGTTTATGAACTTATGTTTTCCAGTTTTATTTATCAATATAGTGTTTCTTTTATTGGAGCTGAATACAATATAAATGATCATTTGGCAAATCACAACAACTACATGGCCACCCTCCTCTGGGCCATTTCGGTCGGTAATACAGGTGGTGATTTTGTCTGTATCACTGACCAAAATACCTTTAACCCTTTAACTGCGAGTGGACGCATAGGTGTCAAGTGTAAACTTGCATACAGTGCGGCTGTCAATCATAGACGTCATCCAACTTTGAACTTATCCCTGACATCTGTGTTCAAGAATATAAAAGTTTGCAAGTGAATTGTGCTAAACCTCTGTGATTGTTGTTCTTGAGTAACTAATGCACATAGTTTGTTCACAAGTGTCGTCAATCAATTAAGGTAAAAAATAATAAATGTTTTAAAAATGTGCTTGAAAAAGTTTTCTGTACCGGGGCCTGGGGGTATATAGATAGCCAGAATATTCAGAAGCAAAAAGGTTAATGATAAAGAAAATAAGTATTAACTCCATGTTTACAATTAATTTGAAATGGGTTTTTATAATGTAGGTCCACATGCGGCATGTGTTAGCGCAAAATTATACATGTCTGCTTGTGGGAATGCATTTTTTTTTTTTTTAAGGAATCCTGTGCGGGAGGCTCCCCAATTCTTGAGAGTCTTGGGGGTCTATGTCACCCTGGAAGGGTGCCGCAGAGGTGTTGCTTGAGTTCTTGGTTCTGTCGTGAGGCGCTGCAAGGAAGTGGTGATTGATGTTGGTTTTAAATAAAACCGGATTAAATTGGGAAGGGAACACAGATACTGGTAGACCATTCCATAAACGGGCAGTTTGGCAAAGGAATGAGTCATGAACACGCCAAGTTCTCATAGTTTTGAGATCGACTGCAAAGGGATGAATGAGGAGTTTCCCTTTCTGAAATGCGATTTAATATAAATCTTAAATGATATATATCCTTGCAGCTTAGATTAGATTAGATTAGATTAGATGCTCACAAACAGGCATTGGCAAAAGTGAACCAATTTTTACAGCACGGGGGGTCAGCCACATACCAACCTATCAGTCAAGGAGAGTCTTCATCAATTGACATTGTTAAATCATCAATGGGACGTAGGGGGCTACTAATTTTTTTTTTAATCTCATAAAGTTGTGAAGACTGACTTTTATTTTTAGTTGCTGACGTGCCAAAGGAAGATCTCATCAGTCATTTCACGGAGACAAATGAATTCATCAGGCAAGCCCAGGAGACTGGAAACGTTTTAGTTCATTGGTAAGTCAAGACCACCATACTCATAGGTCTCCTTGATCAAGTGCGGCCTGTGAAATGCCTTCCTCCTCCAGTATTATTCATTTTAATTAATATTAATTAATCCTCCAGTGCCACTCTTCTACCGCACTGAAGCTCTTTTCAAAGTAATTATGTTACATTGTAGAAAATATAGCACTCTATACTGTTTTTAGCTTGGCTAGGTGATATTGTATATCTTATGCTTATCTAATCTAATCTAATCTAAGTTGCAAAGATATGTAACATAGGGGCTTTACATTATATGTATTCTCACAAGCAGACATGCATAATTTCGCGCTCACACATGCTGCATGTGGTCTTACAACATAAAAACCCAAATTTCAAATGGACATATACATACTGCAACTCCTGCCATCCTTTTCTGAAACAGGGGTGACATTGGCAAAGTGAACCATTTTCTACAGCATGGGTCGTCAGCGACATACCAAGCTATAAAGCCAAGGAATATACACAACACATACTCTATATTATCTAGATTATCATCAGTCACTTTGTGAAAGTTCATTTTAATAGATTAAAATAAAAATTGCTTTGTTTTAATTCACATGAGTTTTATTTTGTACACGACCAGTTTCGGGAGAAGCAGTACCTCCCATCTATTTATCAGTACATCCCATCTATTTATCAGTACCTCCCATCTATTTATCAGTACATCCCATCTATTTATCAGTACATCCCATCTTTTTACACCTGAAGATGGGAGGTACAGCTTCTCCCAAAACTGGTGGTGTACAAAATAAAACTTATTAAAACAAATTAGGTTAGAGAGAATAAATGAGAATTAAAACAAATCAATTTTTATTTTAATCCAACAAATACTCTCCAAGGGCGCTTTTATTTATATATAATATTATGTGAATCCCCATGTCACATATCTTTGCAACTTAGATATGATTAAACATAAGATGGTTAGGTGACATTGTATATATTCCGCAAATTTAAAATTCCTTCATACTGACTGAATTGAAACACTTCCAGTTACTTTGGCATGTCCCGCTCGGCGGCCGTCGTCATCGCCTACATGATGTCCCGCCACGGCCTCACCTACGAGGAGGCCTACTACATTGTGAAGGCCAAGCGCCACATCGCGAGCCCCAACCCTGGCTTCGTGGCGCAGCTGAAGCTCTACGGGCAGATGCGCTGCGTGCTGGACAAAGAGCACCCCAAGTACAAGCAGTTTCGCCTCAAAATGGCTGCCGAGAATGTCAGAAAAGGTGAAACAACATTTGTTGTCTTTTTGGTATCAATCTTGCGGCAGCTGGAGCGTTGAATTGTTAATGTTAGTGGAGACGAAACCAGCATACAGATTTGTAACATAACTTGTCAACCACAGAGTTGTCAAACACCAAAGAATACTTAATAATCATATCAAATCCTATGTTTTCTTGGTTTTTTTCATCTTGTGTGAAAGAGGTTGTCCGGTCGATAGCTCAGTAGGTAGAGCGCTTGCATTCTATGCCGTAAGCTCGGGTTCGAATCCCGCCGAGGGTGTCAGAAATGATTTCCCGTTTCGGTGTTTATTTCAAACCTTCAATAAAAAAACCAGCAGGCTTACTTAGCCTTCACAAGAAATGAGTACCATCCCCGTCGGGAGCTGGGAACCCCCCCCACTTCACTGAAGTGGCTGCCCCCTTACCTGCAAAAATAAATAGGTTCACTCGCCATGTACGACCTCTTTGGGATAACGCGGCAAGAAGCTACAATATATATGTAGCTTTATTGCATTTTTTTTGCGTGTTTTGATATCCAATAATCACACAAGAAGGCTCTTGGGTCTCAAAGTGTCTGCTCTTGAATTAAAGTAATAGAAAAAAACCCGACTGCCTACCGACAATCTCTTCCTTCCAAACACCACAAGCATACACCATCAAAATGTTCACTTAATTTTTAATCTTCTAGTTAAAATCCTGCCTCAACTCAGCGCCGACCTGATTAAGCCTGATCCCGGATTGACCCGGGAACGTCCCGATCCTCTGGTCTACCGCTGCAAGAAGTGTCGCAGGATCGTCGCCTGTCAGAAGAACATAATTCCCCATGTGCCGCGCGGAGTGAAGTTGGCGCTGAGCCGCAAGGTCACGGCGAGACGGGAAAAGATGCAAAACGAGGCGGGGAACAACTGCGACATCAGCTGCGGACAGAACGGCCAGATTCTGATTGAGAAGTTGAAGAGTCTGGCATGTGGCAATGTTAACAAGATTATGATCGATGAGACTGTGAGTATTGGTGATATTTTTTTTTGTAAAGTGATTTAAAAATTGTGTATGGCTTTTATTTGTATTTTACAAAAAATATATTTTTTAAGATATCCTGTGCGGGAGTCTCCCTAGAATCTAGAGACTCTAGGGGTCTATGACACTTGTTGTAGTGCCGCAGAGGTGTACGAGCTTGATCGTCGCTACAAAGCGCCAATACTCAAGCAAGACCCAGTTGCTGTAAGGCTGGATGGACTTTTAGTGACCGGTCTTTGCTAAAGGTTTAAGATTTTTTTGCAACCAAGCGAAGAGCGTATTTGGAAATATAAATGGTATATTTTTGTGCTCCGCGGAGATCCAAATCCACAGCCTTCCATTTACGAATCCGAAGTGTTGCCACTGGACTACGGACCGGTCCAAGATGCCAATGACACGCGGTGTACCTAGCTGTCACCCATCCAAGTAGCATCCGCGCCCAATGTTGCTTAACTTCGGTGATCTATGGGAACCGGTGCTTTTAACATGTTAACGTCGTTGACATAGTTGCAACACGCCGTTGCAATAGCTATATAAGGCGTGAATTGCCTGCAAGAGTTCAGTCTGCCAATACTTTTAGCCTTACAGGCCAAGTCAGCGAAAGTCAACCATACAAGTGAATGAGTGTAAAATAATTTGTGAACGAAAATAAATCAATTTAAAATATAATAATTAATACACAAACCATAAAAAATAAAATTTTAAATAAATCTCCGGCTGTTTCAATTAAGAAGACCATCATTCTAAATTTTAAAACATTAGAACCCTAAGAACCTGAATGCCCAGACCATCTATTGGACTTTGATAAGGAGGAAAAGGTCGTCCTACTGGACCAGAAAAATGGAGACCGAAGCCAAGAACCCCAGGGCGCTGTGGAAGTCGATGAGCTTTGTCCTGGGAAAAAGTTCTACTCAGCATCCGGAGCTTCCTGCAAGTGAATTCTCTCGTCACTTTTCAGAGAAGTTACGAAGAATAAGAGAATCCAGTGCAGCGACCATTTTTAATCCCCCAGAGTCAAACAATTGTTGCAATGTTATTTTTTCATTTAAGCCTGTCTTGTTGAATGATGTTGTTAAGCTTGTACTCACATGTCCAAACAAGCAATGTAAACTAGATCCAATTCCAACATGGCTGGTCAAAAGATGCTTAAGTGAGG
Source organism: Agapetus fuscipes (assembly GCA_951799405.1). Classification (NCBI taxonomy): domain Eukaryota; kingdom Metazoa; phylum Arthropoda; class Insecta; order Trichoptera; family Glossosomatidae; genus Agapetus; species Agapetus fuscipes. Next base: position 3,073,098 of record OX637351.1, read on the forward strand.
TGGCACCTATTCTGTCAGCATTGGTCAACAAGTCTCTCACTACAGAGTGTATTTTTCCCACGGAACTTAAAAAATCAATTGTTACACCAATCCTCAAAAAATCAAGCCTTCCAGCTGATTCTGTGGAAAATTATAGACCTGTGTCGTCCGTTCCTTTTGTATCGAAAATTATTGAGAAGGCCGTTGTTTGGCAACTCACTCAGCACATGGAGCGAGGCGGATATCTGTCTAAGTTTCAGTCAGCATATAGGAAAGCTCATTCCACTGAGACTGCCTTACTTCGCATTGTGAATGATGTGATAGCTGCGGTTGGGGACGGTGCTCTTGCCATGGTGGCAGTACTTGACATGAGCGCTGCCTTCGACACTGTTGATCACAGTATACTCATCACTAAGCTTGATAGGTTGTACGGAGTCCGAGGAGGAGTATCTAAATTGCTATCTTCGTATCTGAAAGGCAGATGTCAGACTGTGGATGTTGATGGTGAGTCATCAGGTATGCCCATGGACTGTGGTGTGCCTCAGGGATCTGTGCTCGGGCCTTTACTTTTTACCCTGTACACAAATGATCTTGAGAGCACTGTACTGATGAACGGCACCAGCTACTATTCTTATGCTGATGATATTCTACTTTGTCGTTTCTGTCAGCCATCTATGACAGATGCCTGTAGTCTTGAGATGGTCCGGTGCATTGAAGTGGTGGCTGAGTGGATGGCAAGGTGTCGCCTTAGAATGAATCCAGACAAGACAGAATTTATCTGGATGTCGTCTCCTGGTAGGAAACACTTGCTTGGCTCTTCACCAATTAAAGTAATGGGCCTGGATGTATATCCATCTAGCTCAATTAAGTTTCTTGGGGTCCATCTTGACAACACTCTCTCCATGAGTACGCAAATAAGCTCGACTGTGAGCTCCTGTTTTTTTCACCTGAGGCAGTTGAGATGGGTCAGAAACTGTTTGACATCTGAAGCTGCTAAGATTCTCATTGCGTCCTTTGTTGTGTCGAGACTGGATTATTGCAATGGTCTGTTCTGGGGTCTTCCAAGGTTTCAGCAGTCTAGACTGCAGTCCGTCTTTAATGCTGCAGCCAAATTACTTTTAGGAGGACGAAAAACTGACCATGTCTCTCCTCTGTTGCGGCGCCTTCATTGGCTGCGGGTCCCAGAGAGGATTGAGTACAAAATATGTGTTTCTGTTTTTAATGCCCTCAGAGGAGTTGCCCCATCGTACTTGTGTGAATTGTGCAGAGTCGACCAGATAGGTGGAAAACGATGCACTCTTCGTTCTGCACAGAGTGACGCCATAAACAGGCTTCAACTGCCTCTTCGACGGAACAGAACTGGTTTCGGAGACAGGGCTTTTAGTTCGGCTGGTCCATCCTGCTGGAATAGTCTACCTCTGGAGTTGAGAACAGAGACCAGTGTTGGCAGTTTCAGGAAGTTGCTTAAGACACATTTGTTTAACAGAAGCTTCAACACATAAAAGCGCCCTTGGGGTGGCTAGTGCCACTAAACGGCGCTGTATACAAATTGTCCAATTATTATTATTATTATTTAACCAGTGGGGAAGGGTGCCATACAAGCCGATTCCCATCGGTTTCCCGTTTAAAATGAGACAGAAATGATAATAAAGTAGACTGCATGGTTTCAATGGGGAAAAAATACATATTGTTTCTTTGGTTTTAAATGTATTTTTTTACTTTGTGCCTACATTTTTTAACTACTTTGTTACATCATTTTAAAAGGGAAGCCGATGGGAACCGGCTTGTATGGCACCCTTCGCCACTGCTAAGAACACCACAGTGATAACTGTAGTTTTAATTGATTGTAGTTTTCTGTGATGGCACTGTCTGTGGGCCTATATTGTATGAGAACGAAATGTCATTGGCCCATTGTTACAAAAAATATGTTTTGTTTTTTGCAGTTGAAAGACGGCTGCGACCTGATCGACGATGAAACAAAAGAAATAGAGATCACGTGCCCCCCTGAGGTGGACCGGCTCGGCACGTGCGACATTGCCAACTCCACGTCGTGCCCCGAGATCTGCGTGCAGACGTACTTTGTGGAGCCGCTGGCGTGGATGAAGGACGTGCACAAGAACGTGCAGGGAAAGCTGCACTGCCCCAAGTGCGCAAACAAACTGGGGAACTTTAGCTGGACCATGGGTTAGTGGGCTTTATCTATTTTTATAGAACAATTTAATGCTTGGCCTCCCGAATGCACAATTGTCTAGGATACAGGCTGTTTTCAATGCCGCAGCAAAAATCATTTTTGGAGGACGTAAAACTGATCATGTTACTTGTCGAAGATATGGTCATGGTGGTGGTCCATGGAGATTATAATGAGGTCCGTGAGGATCTTGTAGAAGTTATTGATAGGTCAGATGAATTATTTGGCTGGTTCTTGAAGGTAGGGTGTTGAATAAAGTTTAGATTGTTAAATATGATTGAAGATTTATTTGGATTTTAATGGTACAAATTTAGAAGACAAATTTGTGATGTTTCACTTTGAAGTACAAGAAGGAAGTGACAAAACAATGCATGAAATTTAATAATTAAAAAATGACAGTAATACCAACTCTTAGGAATATAAATTGTTGGTTTTTACCTACCACTTAAATGCTAATAAAAAAGGTTATCTGAAATGCATATAGATGGCAATGCATTCATTTTTTCCATGTCAAAATATTTGACATAACTCCTCTATTGCAGCGTCTTCACTGGCTGCGTGTCCAGGAAACAGTGGAGTATGAAGTGTGCCTTATATATAAATGAGGATAATTTATTTAATTAAAATTTAATACATGACATAGGAGCGCCGTTTTTGTGTATGTCACACCTCAAGGGCCCTCCTAATCATGAATGAGATATTTTAAAAAGGTGCTGTTTGAGTGCTTTTTTAAAAATGCCAACAGATTCCGAAACCCTCACTCCGGGTGGCAGTCTGTTCCACTCCACTGGTCCCGCAAACCGGAAAGCGCGATCCCCAAAATTAGTGCATATTTGACGGCGAGGCTGCATCAACCTGACAGCTCGACACCCCGCTGACCTAAGTGTCCGCCCCCTCACACTCACCTCAACGGGGGAAAACGTGTCTGCCAGATATGATGGAGCCAAACCATTTAGGGCTTTAAATACCATCAAACACACACGGTAGACCACCCTCTCAGGAAAACGAAGCCAATGTAGTTCTTTTAACAGCGGAGTGATGTGAGAGAATTTGGACATCCCGAAGATTAGTCTTGCGGCCGCATTCAAAACAGACTGAAATCTGTTCAGTTGCTTCTTTGACTGGCCGATATAAAGTGTGGTGGTATTTAACTCTCTCAGAGGAGCAGCGGCCCCGTCTTATTTCACTGAACTGTGTGAGGTTGAGGAGATTGTTGGTAAGCGGTGAAATCTTCGCTCAGCGAGAGGTAATGCTATCAACAGGCTGAAAATGCCACCTCGACGGAGCAGAACGGGCTTTGGGGATAGGGCGTTTGGCTCAGCAGGACCGTTGTGCTGGAACCAGCTACCTCTGAAGCTGAGGACGGAGACTGGTGAAGAACGTTTCAAAAGAAGTTGAAGAGCTACATGTTTTCCAGGAAGCAAGTGAAGAATGGGCGCCCTTGGTGTGGCTGGAGCCACTAAACGGCGCCCAAAAGAGAAAACAAATTATCCAACTATATATATAATGTTCCTTTACTTATAGGTTGGTATGAGGCTGACCCCCATGCCATAAGAACTCGTGTTTAATTTAATTTTATTTTTATTTCAGGTTGTCAATGCCCGTGTGGGGTCAAAGTGGCCCCCGCCTTTTATTTGGTGCCATCGAAAGTGGAGTGGTCAAACGTGGTCCAAAATGTCCAAGTCACCGTCTAACTCTACTCGCTAAGCCACTAACCGCCAACTATGCATACCACATATGCTAGCCAATATTAGCTTCCCATTATTCAATAACAGTAACTTATAATTAGTAAGAGTCTCCTGTGATTATTTTCTTTCATAAGCATTCCATGTCGATTCTGCAACTTATTCTATTGCATTGTTTGTTATAGTGAAAAAGCTAGACAGCATAATGCTTGAGCTACTTTTAGACCGGTTCGTAGTCCAGTGGTAACACTTCAGACTCGTAAATGGAAGGTTGTGAGTTCGAATCCCGGCAGAGCACAAAAAATATACCATTTATATTTTCACATTTGATCTTTGCTGGGTGAAAAATTCATAAACCTTTACCAAAGACCGGTCACTTAAGGTCCATCTAGCCTTACAGCAACTGGGTTTTGCTTGAGTATTGGCGCTTTGTAGCAACGACTAAGCTCGTAAACACCTCTACAACAAGTGTCATAGACCCCTAGAGTCTCTGAAATCTTGGCAGTCTCCCGCACAGGATTTCTTAAAAAAAAAATCATAAATAAAGAATGTTTTTTAAAATTTGTAAAAAAGAACAAAACATAATCACAACCAAGTAGTGAGCTCTGATTGGCTTAAAATTAATAAACAATCGACTCAACACAAATTTGAATTTAGAATGTTTTTTTTTTAAACAGGTAAACATTATACTTGATAGCACTATTGTCCTTAGCAGCCAATAAAATAAACATCTCTTTGCCTTTTCCCTAGCAACCTGGCCGTTTAACGTCACTATTTTGTCTACTCCAATACATGTACAGAATCTATCACAATTTGAATGCCAGTTGAAGAAATAATATTTGACAGATGGGTATTTTTTTGAAATGCATTTATCATCAGTGCTGTGTGCTTTATAAAATCTAAACCCATTTTTAACACAAGAGTCAAGTTTTTAAAATAAAATTGACAATAAAAGAAAACCATTTTCTACACAAGTCTTTCTGTCACCATGTTTTTTTTGTTTCAAATAATACATACCAGTACTCTTAATGTACAAGTGTAGTGAACTATTTTTAAGTATGGGCGATCAGCCTCATACCAACCGTCAACCTATTAGTCAAGAAATATTGTGTGAGGGAGATAAATAGAAAAAATAAGCATTAGAAAGGTAGAAAAGGAGAACAATAGGTGACAGAAACCGGAGAGTGCTTGCATTCCATGCCGTGAGCTCGGGTTCGAATCCCACGGAGGGTGTCAGAAATGATTTCCCGTTTCGGTGTTTATTTCGAACCTCAAAATAAAATACCGGCGAGGTTTACTCAGACTTCACGAGAAATGAGAACCAGCCTCCTCGGAAGCTGGGAAACCCCCACTTCAACTGAAGTGGTTGGCGTAAGGCCGGCCCCCTTATCTGTAAAAATAAATAGTCAAGTCAAAGTCAAGTCGGTGCTATGGCCACGGCGGTCAAGACGCTTTGGTTCGAGCCACGGCTGGCCGCTTTGACCATAACATTGACCCTGGTTCAGATGTCGTTGCATGCACACAAGCTTCTGCTTTCACATGAAGACAACTGGCCAGGCAAAATAGGTTGGTGAATTGCATTGCTCTTCACAAATTTATTTAAAAAAAAAAAAATTAAAATAGGTTCAAATCGCCACATTCGATCCCTTCGGGGATAACGCAGACAAGGAGTTACACTATATGTGTAGCTTAGTTAGGCTGCGTTTTAAATGAGGTATAAATAGGTATTGATATTGACACTAAAGTGATCCAGCATTTAGTAATAACTAGGCTCAATACATAATTATATTGTTAGGTTTTGATGTGAAGAAAATAAATTAAAGAAGGATAAGATTTGTTAGGCTGCGTATATTCAAGTGAAGTAATATTTTAGTTAACTATTACTTGAAGTATTATTCAAAATACTCAAGTTCGAGTTCACTAAAACCGAGAATTACCAAAGTGACAAGACAATAATTACAATACCATTCAAAAGCTTTAAAACAAACAACTCGCTCCCCCAGTTCTTGTTTGCCGTATAGACCAATTCTGTCAAACGTGACTTTTTAATGCAGTTGTCTTAAGAATCAAATTCTACACAATCTGAGCTAAGAAAAAATGTAAAACTCGATAATGTGAGAGTTGTTTTAAATATTTTTAAAATCAATTTCCTGTTTTCTTCAGACACATTGGTCCAGTACACATGCAAACATTGCTCATGTAAATTTAGCTGAATGGTCTATACGGCAAACAAGAACTAAGGCAGCGAACTGTTTATAAAAATCAATGCCTAACCTTCATGAAGCTGGAAAACGACACAAAACATGTTCAGTTTGCAACAATTTTGATTTATCATTACAGTAAAAAAGAACAGCTGCTGTCAGTGAAGACGACAAGGTCTTGAAAATCATTAGTTGATTAACTAAATATTTACTGGCGAAATTCGGTGAGTACAATATTATGATAATTTAACTAAAATTGCATTTTAGTTACATACAGGTTGGTATGAGGCTGACCACCCATACTGTAAAAAATTGTTCACTTTGCCAATGTAACCCCTGTGTCAGGGAAGGTCGGCAAAAGTTGTAGGGCTTATGTTCATTTGAGGTTTGGATTTTATTTGTAAGTACACATTCAGCATTTGTAAGCGCGAACTACACGTGTTTGTTTGTGGGCATACATCTGAGAGCTTTAAATGGATATATCCTTGCAACTTAGATTATAGATTATTACCTATAGTTAACTTTACTATACTTGAAAATACCGGGCCTTAGTAGTATGTATTTATTAATGCAATGTACCAAAATTATTCCAAGCCTTTACCTTCTAGATGCTTAAGTATTTTTTTAATTGTTATAATTATTGTTATAAAAAAAACAAACATTTTCAAATGGACTAAAAATTTGTAAGCACTGTATTTACTTATGTTATTCGTTTATTAGTTGTAAAACGTATTCAGTTTTTTCTTTGTGGGATTAATGTTAACGTTAATTTTTACCTACCAAATATCGGTAATATTTATATGAAGACCTGTCAATCCAAGATGGGCGCAAGTGAACAGCTGCTCCATACTGTAACTGTAACTCTGTCGCCATTCCGCTAGGGGTGGCCAGAGCCTCTGCAGAGTTGCCTCCATTTTTTCCTATCCTGACATACCTCTTTCAATTCCTTCATATTCATCACCTTTTTCATGCATTTTCTTCTTTTACGCTCACTTTGTATATCCAATTCTTTCACAACCTCCACAATCTGATCACTCCATACTTTTCTCGGTCGTCACTTCCCTCTTTTTCCTTTCACACTTTCTTTGTCCAAACCATCTCATCACATTCTTTTGTACTTTAATAATAATTTCCATGGAGGAAAAAAATGTGACATCACATCGCCAGGGTGCCAGTGAAAAAGCAATTTTGTTATAAGTTGCCAAAAAACTGAGAAAAAAATATAATTTCAAATTTAGTGGTGTTTCCATTGTAGAGTTTTCCATATTTTTATGTTTTATGTAAGTTTGCCAATACCTTCGTACAATAATATGAAAAAAATACATCATGTCCTTATCAAAATTGTTATTTCATTGCATTGGAAGTTAACATAGTTGTTAACCCTTCAACTGCGGGTGACACACATAGGCGTCAAGTGTAAACTTGCATACAGTGTGGCTGTCAATCATAGACGTCATCCAACTTTAAACATATCCCTGACATTTGTGTTAAAGAATTAAAAAGTCTGCAAGTGAAATGTGCTAAGCCTTTGTGATTGTTGTTCTTGAATAACTAAATCATGTGACTGTGCACATAGTTTGTTCACAAGTGTCGTCAATCAAGTAAGGTAGGAAACAATAAATGTTTTAAAAATGTGCTTGAAAAAGTATTCCGTACTGGAGTCTATATCTATAAAGAAGGATGTATGTATGTATGTATGTATGTATGTATGTATGTATGTATGTCCCCTATAGACTCATAAACCGCTCATCCGATTTTGACGAAATTTTCAGGAAACATGTAACATATTCTTAGAACGAATCCTGTGAAGTTTGATGGTGATCAAATAAACAGTGGTTCTCAATTCTCGATATTTCAGCAACGAGGTCGGTAAATTTTGAAACCACCCAATAGAAGAAGACCATTATATTCAACTACAATACATAATCTTAGTTGCAAATATACATTTACATTAAAGATGAATATAAAATGCATGCTCACAAGTAGACACATGTAAGTTCACGCTTACAAATGCTGCATGTGCACCCACTCATAATTTAAAATCCAAATCTAAAATGAACAACCCAGTAACTTTTACTTTACGCCAACTTGAAATGGATGTTATTCAGCTCCTGAGTGGCTTGACACTCATTTCTTATGAAGGCTGAGTAAGCCTTGCTGGTATTTTATTTTGGGTTTAAAATAAACACTGAAACGGGAAATAATTTCTGACATATTCGGTGGGATTCTAACTCGAGATCTCGGCATGGAATGCAATCTATCTATCTATCTATATCTATAAAGAAGGATGTGTGTATGTATGTATGTATGTATGTATGTATGTATGTATGTATGTATGTATGTATGTATGTATGTATGTATGTATTTTCCCTATACTCATAAACCGCTCATCCGATTTTGACGAAATTTTCAGGAAACATGTAACATATTTTTAGAATGAATCCTGTGAAGTTTGATGGTGATCAAATAAACAATGGTTCTCAATTCTCAATATTTCAGCAACGAGGTCGGTAAATTTTGAAACCACCCAATAGAAGAAGACCATTATATTCAACTACAATACATAATCTTAGTTGCAAATATACATTTACATTAAAGATTCATATAAAATGCATGCTCACAAGTAGACACATGTAAGTTCACGCTTACAAATGCTGCATGTGTACCTACTCATAATTTAAAATCCAAATCTAAAATGAACAACCCAGTAACTTTTACTTTACGCCAACTTGAAATGGATGTTATTCAGCTCCTGAGTGGCTTGACACTCATTTCTTATGAAGGCTGAGTAAGCCTTGCCGGTATTTTATTTTGGGTTAGAAATAAACACTGAAACGAGAAATAAATTCTGACAACTTCAGTGGGATTCTAACTCGAGATCTCGGCATGGAATGCAGTTACTCTACCAACTAAGCTATAGACCGGACTTTTTACAAATATGGTGGATCGATATCGGTTTGGTTAGGGGTAAGCAACCTGCGGCTCACCAGCCACATGCGGCTCTTTGGGTGTGAAGTTACGGCTCTTTAGCTTCATACGCAAATATAAAAAAAAACACAGAATTATACTTCTGATCGAAAAAAACTAAATCGTTCTGAATCGATTAACGATCTCTCCGCTACTTGTACTCGCTTTTCACCCTCCCCTCGCCCCATCGACGCTATTTATTGTTGGCAAAAAAACATTTGTGGCTCTTTACAAATCCAAATCCAAAATAAGATATGTATCATTTGAGATTCACATCAAATGCATTCCCATAAGCAGACACGCATAATTTCGCGCTCACACATACCGCATGTGGAACTACAATATAAAAGCCCAATCTTAAATGAACATAAGCCCTGCAACTCTTGCCGACCTTCCCTGAAACAGGGGCGACATTGGCAAAGTGAACCATTTTTTACAGTATGGGTGGTCAGCCTCATACCAACCTATAAGTCAAGGAAAAACTTTGAAATTTGTAAATTGTAATTTTTGGCTCTTCCGACTCAAAAGGTTGCCGACCCCTGGCCTAGACAAAAGTTCCAAATTAAAAAATGTTATTCAAGTATTCCAAGTTGAATTTTAGAAATGTAAGAAAGCTTTTATATCCCGCACTTATAAAAAATACGATAAACGAAAGTTCGTAGGTCACAACTAGAAGACCATATTGAAATATATTATTATTATTAAAACCTTTTATTGAAACATACTTTTAATTAAAATATACATAATATAGTTGTTTTTTCAAAAAACGCATTTCTGTAAAATTATATACTCACCACAAATTTAAAGATCGTTTTTTTCTCGGCGGTTAAAAGTCTTTCTTCTATGTGACAATGGTCCAAAGCAACCAAGATAAACAAAATGTTTGCCTTTTACCTAACCCGGCCGTGCGACTTACAATTTTGTTGTCAATAGAAAATGTTCCGTGTGCACTACCTAAAACTTTCACTTATTGAAATAATGGATAGAGCACATTTTAAATGTGGGGAAAAAATGTGAATTCACTTGGCCGGGATAAAGACAGGACAGGGAGTCAAAAATTCAACATAAATTAAACACTTTTATGGAGATAGTTGAAAAAACACTTAAGTGCATCATATTGTATGAAGCATTTTCCCCAACTGCATACGTTTCACAGTGCGGTTACATTGAAAAATATTCCTGATTGTTTGGAATACATTTATTTCTTCACTTTGCTCAAAGAGTATGGTGAATTTTATAGATTAGTTCTTTAATTGTATGATTATAAAATTTAATTTATTGTTTATATTCTTTTCTTGTATAGGTCAATATGCATCTGACCAACTATAAATAGAAAATGGTTCACTCTGCCAATGTCACCCCTGTTTCAGGGAAGGTCAGCAAAGAGTTGCAGGGTGTATGTTCATTTGAGATTTGGGTTTTTATGTTGTAGGTTCACACGCAGAATGTGCAAGTGTGAACGTGTCTGCTTGTGGGCATGCACTTAATGTGAATTCCAAATGTAACAATTATATCCATGCAACTTAGAATAGATTAGATGAGTGACGTTACATAGCCGATTTTTTTATCTTAAATATAAATGGAGCACCGCAATCGATTTTCCCTATGCTTGGCTCTGCTGCTTAACAGTTGTACCTAGACCTTTTTTTTTTAGAAAACGTGAAGATTAACCTAGAGATAAATTGTGTGAAGCTTGATTCCGATTAGCACACTTTTTTTTTTGATCCTGTTGTTTCCTCTTTTATCTGTAGAAAAAAATTGATACCACATGCCCAAATGGCGTAGTGAAACACGCCGGGTACTGCTAGTTATTCATATAAGTATAACTAGAATATTTAGAAGCTAAAAGGTTAAAATTGTAACTTTCAAGATTAATTACACTTTTGGATATTAGAATAGATTAGATGAGTGACGTTACATACCCATAGAGCTCAGATTATTCTCGACGTTTCATTGCCAACGTTTTCAGGAGGCACCTTTTCTGCACGACGATTGATTCTGAGTGAGTTCTAAATTGATTTGTCGTACAGAAAGGGTGCCTCCTGAAGACGTTGGCTATGTTGCAACAAAACATTAAGAATAATGTAAGTTCTCCTATTACTGTTCATCTAATATCAAAAAAGTGTAATCAATCTAGTAAGTTCATTCTCAGTCGTTGTGCAGAGAGGGTGTCTCCTGAAGCACTATTCTACTAAATTCCTTTCGACGTTAAGGCGACGAGGTGGTGATTCGTGTCCAAAACTAAGGTGTACTGTGATTTTTTATCTATGGAGTTCTTTCGCAAGCGCTAGCAAGCCCCGACTTGTATGGATATCCTAAGTGTGTACAAAAATTTTAAGAATTTAGCTACATCACTAACGAAACATTGGTAAGTTCTCTTACAACGGTTCGTCTAATATCCGATTAATGAATTTTAACTGTTTTGTTATTATTATTGTAAATATGTCAAACGACAGTAATTCCAACCTATCCCAATCAAGTTAATTGAAATTGTAAATATGTAAAATGATTCTAACTCCTCTTTAAATTTAGCCTTAATAGAGATTGTTGTTATTAGACTTCCTTATTGAAATCTATGGGACAGAACTTGGACCCTGAGAGCTTCCAAAAGACAGAAGCTGGACATATTTAAGAAGAATTACTGCCAACCCTGACCTACGTCTCCGAAATCTGGGTAAAAAAACTGTGACCCAATTGCAAAATTTGAAAGGAGGATCCTCAAAACCATTTTAAGTCTAGAAAGTAATTTGTGAACACCTTTGAAGAGCTCACTGTCACTAAAAAACCAAGGCACCTAAGACTGGAGGGATGGTAGTATGGGGCTGTCCATATATTACGTCATTCGCATTAAGGGGGGGGGGGGGGTCTGGTCTGCGGATGATGGCAAATGATGTACGAGTACTAAAAGTGACATCGTTCTTGTAAATACCAATTTCTACAAAATATACAAAATATTATGTAAGTAATATAACATGATTGATTATTAAGCTCATCTATTATTACAGCAAGAGGGGGAGGGGTGGTCATTAGATAATGGCTATAAGATGATTGTAGGGGGGGGGGGGGGTCGAAAATCGGCCAAAATTGATGACGTAATTTATGGACGGCCCCTATGTAGTTGGATGGAACCAGCGGAGACTCTCCCACCAGGAAACCATCTACCATACAATACCTGGGCTGGAAGTCTCATCATCACGGTAATCTTACCTACCGAATATCGGTAATATTTGTATGAAGATCTGTCAATCCAAGATGGCCGCAAGTGAACAGCTGATTAGTCTTCATACAAATATATCTGATATTCGGTAGGTAAGAATTACCGTGATTATGAGACTTCCAGCCCTGGAGAGTCCTCAACAGACTTAGGATTGGGGTAGTAAGGTACAAAACGAATCTTTCAAGGTGAGGCCTACTTTTTCTTCTTCTTTCTCAGCCTTCTCCATGCTTCTCTATTGGCTGCTGTGTTCAGCCCTTCTCGGCCTGCAGTTCTCTTGATGTCGTCCAGCTACCTCAGCAGAGGTTTCCCTACTCACTGGTTGGACATCCGGGGTCGCCTCATACCAACCTATAAGTCAAGGAATGCAATGGCTGGAGCCACTAAAAGAGAAAAAAAATTATCCAACTATACCTATGTAAGTAAGTATGGGACTCGAGAAGGAAAAGCTGTCTCTCAGAAACCCGGGACTTACCATGGGTTGTTGTATCAAGAATGATGATTTGCTATTTTTATAGCTCACGCAACGCAACTAAAAAAAAAAACCGCAACTAAGCTACACATATAGTGTAACTTCTTGCCTGCGTTATCCCCGAAGGGGTCGCATGTGGCGCTTCGGGACCTATTTATTTTTACAGGTAAATGGGCCGGCCTCACACCAACCACTTTCAGTTGAAGTGAGGGTTTCCCAGCTCCCGGGGGGGCTGGTTCTCATTTCTTGTGAAGGCTGAGTAAACCTTTGAGATCGAACACTTGCTCTCGGCATGGAATGCAAGCATTCTACCAATTGAGCTATCGACCTTTTTACGAGCTTGATCGTCGGCGCTACAAAGCGCCACTTCTAAAGCAAGACCCAGTTGCTGTAAGGCTGGATGGACCTTTGGTGACCGGTCATTGGTAAAGGTTTTATGAATTTTTCAACCCAGCGAAGAGCAAATTTGAAAAAAAAAAAAAAATTAGGCTGATTTATTTGGTGAGCGCTGTTTTTGTGTGTATCACACCTCAAGAGCCCTCTGCGAGCTTGGTCATCGCTGTAGAAAGCGCCAATTCTCAAGCAAGACCCAGTTGCTGTAAGGCTGGATGGACCTTTGGTGACCGATCTTTGGTAAAGGTTTATGAATTTTTCATCCCAGCGAAGAGCAAATTTGAATATATAAATGGTATATTTTTTGTGCTCCGCTGGGAATCGAACCCACAACCTTCCCATTCAGAGTCCGAAGTGTTACCACTGAACTACGGACCGGTCTACATATCGTCACACATCAATATATTCTTACAACATGCATTTAATAGGCAAAAATAGAAAAAGAAGGTGCTAGGAAGCGATTACTTCGGCCATCTCTTTCACAAGTCAAGTTTTTCAGGCTGCGCATTATGTGTTTAATAGCCCACCACCATTTATATTGGCTGCGCAAGAGTGTATTGCAATATTTATCTGGAAGTGTGGAGATTTTGGCTGTTGCGCTGGTGTTGGTGGGTTGGGTAACACTGTTTTCACATAACTCGTTAGAGAGTGTGTGTAGAAATGACCTCAATCTTAATTTGTAAGTAAAAAATCAAAGTGAGCATTTAAAAACAAAAATCATATATACAGAGAACATCGAAAGCATAAAAACTTTGGTACTTCTGTTTAACATCTTACAATTTTGTTTTTGTTTTTGGAAAATAAATTCAAAAATAATAATATGTCTTACAGAAACTTACAATCTATCTTTAATCTAAGTTGCAAGGATATATTCATTCAAAGCTCTCAGATGTATGCCCACAAACAAACACGTGTAGTTCGCGCTTACAAATGCTGATTGTGTACTTACAAATAAAATTCAAACCTCAAATGAACATAAGCCCTGCAACTCTTGCCGACATTCCCTGAAACAGGGGTGACAATGTTTTTTTTTAATCCTGTGCGGGATACTCCATAGATTTCAGAAACTCTAGGGCTCAGTGACACTTGTTGTAGTGCCGCAGAGGTGCTGTTTACGAGCTTGGTCGTCGCTACAAAGCGTCAATACTCAAGATAGACCCAGTTGCTTTAAGGCTGGATGGATCTTTAGTGACCGGTCTTTGGTAAAGGTTTATAAATTTTTCATCCCAGAGAAGAGCAAATTTGAAAATATAAATGGTATATTTTTTGTCCTCCGCCGGGATTCGAACCCACAACCTTACATTTATGAGTTAGAAGTGTTGACCACTAGACTACGGACCAGTCGACAGGGATCTTAGTATTTTTGTCCATTTTCAAAACTAAATTATTATAATTTTTTTAAATCCGTAAATTTATCATTAAAACTAATGATATTATCCTTAACTTATGGGTTGGTATGCGGCTGCCCACCCATGCTGTAGAATGGTTCACTTTGCCAATGTCACCCCTGTTACAGGAAAGGTAGGCAAAAGTTGCAGGGTGTATGTCCATTTGAGATTGAGTTTTATATTGTAGGCTCACATGCGGCATGTTTAAGCGCGAACTTATACGTGTCTGCTTGTGAGAATGCATATAATGTGAATCCCCAATGTTACATATCTTTGAAACTTATAGGATTAGATAGAAATAAGAATTGGGTATGTACTATTTACAAAAGTAAGGAAAATGCATTTCATTTATTTATCAGCTTGGTACGAGGCTGACCACCCGTGCTGTAAAAATCGGTTCACTTTTGCCAATGCCACCCCGGTTCAGGGAACGGCGGCAGGAGTTGCAAGGTTTATGTCCATGTGAGGTTTTCTTTATTTGTATGCACACATGCAGAATGTGTAGGCGCGAACTTACATAGCCTGTCTGTAGGCATGCATTTCATATGAGCTTTAAATGTTAACATATCCTTGCATTTTAGATTATAGATTATTGGTAGGTATATAAAATAATCTATAATCTAAGTTGCAGAGATATATTAACATTTAAATCTCTCAAATGCATGCCCACAAACAAACACGTGTAGTTCGCGCTTACAAATGCTGAATGTGTACGTACAAATAAAATCCAAACCTCAAATTAACATAAGCACTACAACTTTTGACGACCTTCCCTGACACAGGGGTGGTAGGTATCAATGTAAATTAAAAATATAAGCTTTGAGCATCGATATATAATAATACCTACTACCTCCATGGCTTTGAGCATAGAAAAGTACCTATACTATAATATGGCTTTGAGTAAACTATTAACTAAGAACCTATAAGTATGAAGTAAGTTAATTTGTAACAATAAAAATTGTATGGAATTCATTTAACAGCCAGTCAGTGAATGCATGATCAAAGTGAAACATTTAATTTTTTTCCATAATCTAAGTCTAAGACATGGGCAGACGATATTTTGGATAAAACGCATAAAGACGACATTTTGGATAACATTCAAGACAAATTGTCCAAACAAAAGTGCAAGGTAAAATTGAAAAAAAAAGTTGTAAATCTTGTTTAAAAAAAAGTGTCTCATATAGATGTTGTACTTTCTTAACTGTTTGTGTATTATTTGATTAATTATCTGGGTAAGTTACAACGTCTTATTAAATATATTTATGTGTTGTCGGTGTTATGGCCGAGAGAGCCAAGTGGGCTGATATTTCTAGCGTATTTGGAAAAGAATAACGTTGGTTCGATCCCCGCTTGGGCCATTGGACCATAACTTTGAGACTGGTTCTACAGATGTTATTGGGTAATTATCAAATAATAATTCATTAAAATAAACAATAATGAATTATTAATTGATGATATTAATACCTGTTTCTGGCCAGGCAGAATAGGTTGGTGAATTGCATTCCTCTTTACAAATCTATTTAAAAAAAACACACAAAGAGAAATGATTGAAATAAGGGGCTTAATACCAAAATATTCTTAAATTAAGTATTTGTACTTTTTTATTTTATATAAGCTGATTTGCAAAGATATATTTAAATTCATGATTCATTATTAATTCATGGCCTCAAGCAAACACGTGTGAGTTCGCGGTTTGTACATTTTGCACGTGTAAAAACAAAATATAAACTCAAAAATCTAAATGAATATAAGCCTTGCAACCCTTGCCAACCTTCGCTGCAACAGAATGTAAACCTTTTTTCATAGTAGCTATTGGTAGTTAGCCTCATACCAACCTATTAGTCAATTAACCTTCATAACATATTCCTTGACTTATAGGTTGATATGAGGCTGACCACCTATACTGTAAAAAATGGTTCACTTTGCCAATGTCACCTCTGTTTCAGGGAAGGTCGGCAAAAGTTGCAGGGCTTATGTTCATTTGAGGTTTGGATTTTAATTTGTTGGTACACATTCAGCATTTGTAAGCAAACAACACGTGTCTGTTTGTGGCCATGCATTTGATATGAGCTTTAAATGTGAATATATGTATCTTTGAAACTTAGAGGCCGCAACTAAAATGCACATATATTGCAACGTCTTGTTTTGTGCCTCCCAAGGGATCAGATGTGGCGTGTGGAACCTTTTTTATTTTTACAGGTAAGGGGGACAGCCTTTCGCCAATCTACATTAATTTCTAATCTAATCTAAGTTGCAAAGATATGTTACATTGGAGATTCTTCACATTTCAATCAGATTTCACAACTACAACATAAAAACCAAATCTCAAATGGACATACACCCTGCAACTCTTGCCGTCATTCCCTGAACAGGGGTGACATTGGCAAAGTGAACCATTTTCACAGCATGGGTGGTCAGCCGCATACCAACCTATAGGTAAGTCAAGGAACATACACGACAAATTACATTTTTTAAATCAATAAATAATAATATGTATGGACATCAAAACTAAAACAGAAAACAAATTCCAATTTAACAAACCCTAGCCGCCAACAATGCAGATCAACCGGCATTTCTTTATCGTCCTTACATACTTCTTTCATTTCCTCCAGAGTCATAACCTTCTGCATACAGGCTCTACATTTCTAAGTGGGTCATTAAATTTTCGTCATTTTTGTAACTAATAATTATTATTACTTATGACAAGTTATTCATGCTACCTGCACACACTTTTGTTTAAAATTATCATCAAAATATTAAACAGTTTACCAACATTTTTTGATAGTAAAAATCGCAATACTGTATTATGCTATTATCTAATTGATTTACCAGGAAATGGGTCCAAAAATGCACAAAGTTGGCCAAG
The DNA here is from genome assembly GCA_951799405.1 of Agapetus fuscipes. Lineage (NCBI taxonomy): Eukaryota > Metazoa > Arthropoda > Insecta > Trichoptera > Glossosomatidae > Agapetus > Agapetus fuscipes. The sequence continues at coordinate 3,090,451 of OX637351.1, forward strand.
AAATACGTAGCTTTATGGATTGTTGGGCAAAATAAAAATATTCCAGTTGCATAATAGCTGTCTCTACTCTTTTATGCAAATAACTACTTATGGTCATTTTTTTTTTTGTAAATTAAAGAATAACGTTTTTGTTGAGGTATTAAAAATTACCTGCTGTTTCTTCTATCTCAAAAGCATCGATGCTCATAAAAAGTCTGGTCGATAGCTCACTTGGTAGAATGCTTGTATTCCATGCCGAGAGCAAGGGTTCAATCCCCACCAATCTAATCTAATCTAATCTAAGTTGCAAAGATATGTAACATTGGGGATTCACATTACATGCATTATCACAAGCAGACACGTACAAGTTCGCGCTTGCGCATGCCGCAGGTGAACCTACAATATAGAAACCCAAATCTCAAATGGACATAAGCCCTACAATTTTTGCCGACCTTCCCTGACACAGGGGTGGCATTTGCATGGTGAACCATTTTTTACAGTATGGGTGGTCAGCCTTATACCAACCTATAAGTCAAGGAATTAATTATATGTGAAATATTATACTATATATTGCGACAAGATGTTGCATCATGATAATGCGCAGTTTACATCAGGAATGAGAAAAGCTCTGCAATCTTGGCCACTTTTCCCTGAAACAGGGGTGGCATTAGCAAAAGCGAGTAGTCAGCATCATGCCAGAAGGCCAGATTTCATGAGGAAGAGCGATGGATGTATTGAAAGTCAGCAAATGCGAGAGAGACAGATGAAATAGTGAAAAGCGTTTACGATAGATTTTTTGTTTGCGTGCGTACACAGTTTGTGATAACTGATAAGCAATAACCGGTCGATAACTCGGTGGTAGAGCGCATGCATTCCATGCCGTGTGCTCGGATTCGATTCCCACCGAGGGTGTCGGAAATGATTTCCCGTTTCGGTGTGTATTTCAAAACCCAAATAAATTAAAATACCGGCAAGGCTTACTCAGACTTCACAAGAAATGAGTACCAGCCCCCTCGGGAGTTGGGAGACCCCCCACATCAACTGAAGTGGTAGGCGCAAGGCCGGCAAAATAAATAGGTTCCATTCGCCACATGCGAAACTATTCGGGGAACACGCGGCAAGAAGTTACACTATATGTGTAGCTTAGTTGCGTTTGCGTTTTAAGAACAATGGAACGACACAGACTCGTGATGGCGTGGTTAAAAAAATGTGGATGCACTTGTAAAATCTATTCTCGCTCGCTTGAAAATCACGCCAGGTGTGCTATCGAAATAGTACCTATCCCATAACGCAATGGGAAAACGCAACTAAGCTACACATATAGTGTAACATCTTGCCGGGTTATGCCCGAAGGGGTCGCGTGTGGCGAGTGGAACCTATTTATTTTAACAGGTAAGGCCTTACGCAAACCACTTCAATTGAAGTGGGGGTTTCCAGCTCCCGAGGGGGCTGGACGCTGGTGCTCATTTCTTGTGAAGGCTGAGTAAACCCTGCCGGTATTTGATTTTGGGGTTTGAAATAAACACCGAAACGGGCAATCATTTGGTGACACCCTCGGTGGGATTCGAACCCGAGCTCACGGCATGGAATGCAAGCACTCTACCAACTGCCCCATACCGCCACTTATTTATTTCGTAAGAACGTGCATAAATATACTTGGTGTGTCACATTTCGAGAAAGTCATGGGTTAACATAGAAAAAAAAAACGGAACGGAAGCAAGGTGTAAAAAAATAACTCCGAGGCCCTGACCTGAATGTTCTTTTTTGTGTGTCCAAAAAATTATTGAATAACATTTCTCATTCTTATTTGATAATCTTCAATAAAGAAGAGAAAAAAAAGCAAAGAAAAAAAATTAAGACTTCAGTGAAAGTGATCTTTCTTTGAAGTGGAAAAGAGTACGTGTATTCTGTCCCGCTTGCACTCGTTGCGGCCTGCATTCATTTTGTGGACATGGAGCCTTTGTTTGTATGGTGCTGTCTCTTTCTTGCATTACATTTTAAGAAACAGGGTTGTGCATTTTTTTCTTGAATCCCATTTTTCAACGAACGTTTTATTATTAATTTTATTTGGTATACGGCTGACCACCCCCGCTGTAGAAAATGGTTCACTTTGCCAATGTCGCCCCCTGTTTCAGGGAAGGTCGGCAAGAGTTGCAGGGCTTATGTTCAAAAAACGTTACTTATATTACACCAAAAGTCAATACGTAATAGCGTAATAACTGACACAATCTTAAAATTTTTCTCGGGTTGTGTAGCCATGTTCTATCGGAAGTTTGTTACACTTTTTTGTTACACTTTTTTCCGGACGTTTCGCCCATTATCTGCGATGGGCCTCCTCAGCGTATTTTTTCTTCAGGCGTTCTGATTTTCTTAGCACGGAACTGTCAACGGCCTGTGGGTTGGTTATTGTTGTGTTTATGATAAACACAACAATAACCAACCCACAGGCCGTTGACAGTTCCGTGCTAAGAAAATCAGAACGCCTGAAGAAAAAATACGCTGAGGAGGCCCATCGCAGATAATGGGCGAAACGTCCGGAAAAAAGTGTAACAAAAAAGTGTAACAAACTTCCGATAGAACATGGCTACACAACCCGAGAAAAATTTTAAGATTGTGTCAAGTGCCGGCCGTGAAAGCCTTAATGTACAAGCGTAATAACTATTCGTTAGTTAGCTAATTTGTTTTTCCGCCAAACCCAATGCAAGTCACAACTAATCTGCACATAAAGTGCAACTTATTATCACGTTGCGACATGTGGAGCCTTTTTATTTTGGCAGATAAGGAAGCAGGCCTAACGCCAATCGCTTCAGCCCTTATGGCATGGGATGTATACATTCTACCGGACGTATTTCTTAAAAAAGCCTGTTTCTAATCTAATCTAAGTTGCAAAGGTATGTAACATTAAGGATTCACATTATATGCATTCTCACAAGCAGACACGTACAAGTTCGCGCTTGCACATGCCGCATGTGAACCTACAAAATAAAAACCCAAATCTCGAATGGACATACACCCTGCAACTCTTGTCGCCCTTCCCTGACACAGGGGTGACATTGGCAAAGTGAACCATATTTTACAGCATGGGTGGTCAGCCGCATACTAACCTATATGTCAAGGAACATACGCAGCAAATTACATTTTTGAAATAAACAAATAATACCATGCATAAACATTTTAAATTCTAATTATAAATTTCAATGAATTAGAAAAACCCTAGCCCTAGCCGCCAACATTACAGATCAACCGCCATTTCTTTTTATCCTTACATACTTTAAGTCCGGTCGATAGCTTAGTTGGTAGAGTGCTTGCATGGAATCCGGCACGGCATGGAATCCGTGAGCTCGGGTTCGAATCCCACCGAGGGTGTCAGAAATGATTTCCCGTTTCGGTGTTTATTTCAAACCCCAAAATAAAATACCGGCAAGGTTTACTCAGCCTTCACAAGAAATGAGTACCAGCCCTTTCGGGAGCTGGGAAGCCCCCACTTCAACTGAAGTGATTGGCGTAAGGCCGGCCCCCTTACCTGTAAAAATAAATAGGTTCAACTCGCCACATGCGACCCCTTTGGGGATAACGCGGCAAGAAGTTACACTATATGTGTAGCTTAGTTGCGTTTGCGTTTGCGTTGCGTTACTTCCTTCATTTCATCCAGAGTCATAACCTTCTTCATACAAGCTCTCCTTTTATTATGACTCTTAAATGAAAGATGAGTTACTCTGAGGTCAGCTGGGTCATGTGCCAGTCTGTTGGAGGTGCCGAAAAGACAGTCATGCACAGTCTTCTAGAACCGCTTTTTCCGTTTTGCCGGGACAGTGGCATGGAATGCTCTCCCAGAGGGGCTGAGAGTCCAGGAAGATGAGACAGCCTTTAGGAAGATGCTCAAAGCATTCTTGTTTTCCCGCTAGAGCCCACATGCGCCTTTGTAGTGATGAAAATAAAAAAAAAGCGCATATAAATCTAGTTTATTATTATTATTATTCCATTTATTCTTCAAATATAAGTATGTCGAGATTCTCGGCGAAAGTTGGCGGCAACCCTGCGTGTAGTTGGTACACATTGCGTAAGGCATCGGTATTATACACTTTTGGGTAATCGTCATTCTGAACCAAATGAAAGTGGCCGAGCGGGAAGGTATGGGCGGGGGGAGTAGAGGGGAGGGGGGAGCCAAGGAAGAAATTTTGTTTTCCGTTTCATTCAAACTCACACTCGCGTCAGTTTCAAATTCGGAACGCGAACGGAAGGTGGGACAAACAATCGATTGATTTTAATCACGTTTCAAATTTGGAACGCGGATTCGTTTGTTTTTCGCGCGCCGCGCCGGTTCGAAATTAAAAATTTAATCGCCGTTTTTACGAATGGCAATATTTTTTTATTCCTTTTTCGAATCGATTAAATTTTCAAAATTATTTTGTTCCGACATTAAAAATCATTAAACCCCCTCTTCTTTTTTTGAATAAGGATATATACCTATTCGGAGGATAAAAAAATATGCCATTCAATTTTAAGCCATTGTAAGAATTTTGGCTTGAATTTAAAACAATAAAATTAAAGTGAATTATCTTTTATTTTAGTTAAACACTATCTGTGATATTTAAACAGCAAAAAGTGATAAGAAATAGTCAAAAATACTTTTTTTTGTGAAGACTAAAGATGGCGATAAAAATGGATTTTAAAATATGCCTATTCGTTGTGCTATTATCAAATTTAAATTTAATAAATTGCAAGATGAATACAAACTTTTACGCTAAACAAAACCAAACCGATGCCAGTTTAAGAAATAATAGCGAAGAAGATTTTTCCGAGTTTGACTTTTTCGACAAAAGTTCGAAAGAGAGATCGGAGGTCGAAAATCCTGACGCCTTGGCTTTGTCGATTGTAAAAGCTGTAAGGTCCTTTACAACAGACAAAAAAAACAGCAACTTTAATATTCTATCATTAATAACGAGTGGAACAGTTCCCATTGGAAATATATTCGGAAGGAGAAACTTTAGAAAGAAGAGAAACGCTCAAAGTGTCATGGAAAAAGTTGGAAGCGCTGTTACTCCTCAAGAAAAAGAAGCAAAGACAGTCAATCCGTTTGGAGTCGAAGGAGAGTTGACTACATCTGATTTATTGGGGATAATATCAACAGGAAATGGAGAAGGACTCGACCTAACTAGTCTGTTGACAAATAAAGACGACATCTTGCATAAAATTCAAGACAAATTGTCCAAACAAAAGAGCGATGATAAAATTGAAAAAAAAGTTGTAAAACAGAATGACAATGATGGAATCGAAACAAAAGAAGCTGTATCGATGATTGAAGACGCAAAAAATAACGAAGAAGAAGACAAATTTGATTTTGATGAGTTTTTAAAGGATGATGACGATGACACCCCAAAAGAAGATAAACCAAAAAAGGTAGAAAACGCTGATGAAAACATCAAGGTATCTGGGAATGCATTCTTTGGATTCCCCATTGGTTTTGATGAACCAGAAACATCAACCGGCGACAATTCCAATTCCAAATCTAACATCAATAAGATACCGAAAAAAGGTGGAGCTGTCCTGAGTCGACAAACCAAATCATTGGATGATGTAGTTTTGAAAACGGTCCAGGACAAAAGCAGAGAAACAAATGCACATTCCAACATGGAACATAAAAATTCAAATTTAAAATCTGAAGACGATTTGGTGCATGATGGAAGTTTTAAGGAAAGAAATGGTACAGGGATTGAAAAGGTTTTGGATGTTTATAGTGTGCAAGGTTTGATTGAAAATTGGAGGCAAATCAAAAAGGAATTGACGCTATCGTGTCGAAAAGAAATGGCCGAGTATTTGCAAGCTTTGATCGACCGGAAATTGTGGTCATTGAAAAGTAAGTAATTTATGTTATTTTAAAGCAGTTTTCACTCGTTTTTATGTATTTTCCACGATTGTCGGATGTTAGCGTTTTCTTAGACAATAGCTGGCAATTATTTGTGAGGTAGAAGAAACATGTTTTAATTCGATAATAATGAAAACGAGAGTTGTTTAGTTTTGTGATGTAATAAAAACAATGTTGAACGCTGGAGAATTGTAACCATTGTAAAATTGTTGGATCGACTTGAAAAAAGTTGAGAAAATTCAACTGAATGGTAAGTAAGATTGTGTACGGATGTTTTTGTTTGTCTTCATAGAATTAAAAGGTCTTTAGCACTTTAATTATTTCTTTACTTTTTTTTGTTTTGTAGTTTCGATGGATGTTATTCATGAAAAGTCAAAATAGTCTAAAAAGCATACTAAACTTTATTCAATAAAAGATATAATTTTTTATAAAACTTTTTATGAACGATCTATCATCTAAGTTGCAAGGATATATTCATTTAAAGCTCTCAAATGCATGCCCACAAACAAACACGTGTAGTTAGCGCTTACAAATGCTGAATGTGTACTTACAAATAGAATCCAAACCGCCAATGAACATAAGCCCTACAACTTTTGCCGACCGTCCCTGACACAGGGGTGACATTGGCAAAGTGAACCATTGTTTACAGGGTGGGTGGTCAGCCTGATACCAACCTATAAGTCAAGGATGATTTGTTTAAAACTTGAATCTTTATGTATAGAACTGAAAAAACAGATTTTACGAACCGTGTTGTAGAGAAGAACGGGTTTCCCAACGTTTCGTCGCAGTGGCATCCAATGTCATAACAAGAAATGTCTTTCCTTCGATGAAGAAGCTTTAACTTATTTTTCTACAACGTCCAAGATGTCTAACTACCGTATTTCTTTAATGCATTAAATCTTTGTTGCAAGGATCTATCGACATGAAATATTTATATTTAAAACGCGCCCATAAGCAGTCACAAGTGAAAGTTCGCGTTTATACATGCTGCATGAGAACTTGAACCCAAACGAACATAAATAAACACTTCACTTTATTTTTTCTAAAATCTAAATCTAAGTTGCAAAGATATGTATCATTCGAGGTTCATATTAATGCATTCCCACAAGCAGACACGCATAATTTCGCGCTCACACATGCCGCATGTGGACCTACAATATAAAACCCAATCTCAAATGAACATAAGCCCTGCAACTCTTGCCGACCTTCCCTGAAGCAAGGGTGACATTGGCAAAGTGAACCATTTTTTACAGTATGGGTGGTCAGCCTCATACCAACCTATAAGTCAAGGAATATATATATTTTTTCTCATTTACGTAATTTATTTCTTAATTTTTTCTCATTTATGTAATTCATTTCTTTATTTTTTCTCATTTACGGAAAAATCCGAAATTGTCACATAGGATTATATTGATCATTGCCAAGTCCGGTCGATAGCTCAGTTTATCATTATAAGGAAGTGCTCATGAAAAACTTCTAAACTACAGGATTATCACATATTTTTTGGTGTTTTATCTCGTAGAAAATAAGAAAAAAGCTGTATTTATCTAAGAAACCCGCGCTAGCTTTATATGTCACTTATTAAGTTTTATTTTTAAGGTACAGATATATTCATACGTTATCACACATCTATTATTACAGCCTATTCCTATTCGTGCACTTAATACAAGTTAATAACAATTAATCACACGTCTTACGTATGTATGTACGAGCATGCAATTCACATAAGCTTCCCACGCTGCCTGGCAATTTACTTAAAACTAGGCTTAATAATATTGTTCTCACTTCTTGAGACCAAACCGTTAATCAGAGGAAAAATTTGTGTAATTTGTGAAATCGTTTACCTACCAGTGACAATAGAATGAATACTTATTGCCTAGTAAACACGTGTTGACCCTAAAAATCATTGACGAGAAGCAAAGGCAACACCTTCTCTCAGGGTCAGTCTCCCCCCCACTGACCCACGCCCTGTATATCCATCCCATCCGGGGAGCGTGTTCCCATTCCTAGACCTAAAAGGAATGTTCACTCAGAAATGCACACGGAAGTATCATACTGTAACGAAATACACTGGTAGATGTTTATTGGTGTACGTGTGTTTTGAGAGAATGTTCTGGCCCAGACGATTGTAATTGTAAGGTGTGTATGTAGGTAGGAAATGGACTCTTCATGAAATAAATATGTCCAGAATCGTCTATACAACTGTGGTAGTGGAAGTTTCTAGGGCAGGCTGGAATGGCCCCTAGGTTCCGCTATAAGAAGGGCGACAATGGGCTGAAGCGAGTCAGTCTTCGAAGCACTCACACAGAGGAGTATCTAGTTGCCAGGGCGACCAATAAGGTGTAAAATAAATGTAATCTGTACGAAATAAAGAAGTGTGTTAAAATAAATCTGTTAGAATAAGTCTGTTAAAAATAAATCTATTGTAAGAAAGTCTGTGTAAATAAACTGTATGGCTAACTTGTGTTAAACTTGTGTTTTAATTAAAAGAACCCCCAGGAAAAACGTAACAATGGTGTCAGGTGTGGGGTTTAAAACCAAGTACCAAGTAAAAACTGTGCTTGAGACTTTTGAAAAATATATGTGGACAACATAATAAAAACTGATGAATAAAAAAAAAAAGTTTTAAATAAAACTGATTAAACTTGAATTAAAAACGATCGTGTGGTTACCCGCTAAAAATTTGATTGAAGTGTGCATAGATAACGTGTTAATAATATTGCGTTAGTGTTTGTAAATACTCATTAGCCGATGACGAAGCAAAGTAAATAATCATTATCTAATATCATTATTTGAAATTTAAAAATAAATATTAAAAGGCGGTACCTACCTACCGTCAGTATAATTAGATAAATTATTATTTTGCCAAAGTACGTATTTAAAATAACTTTATATATAAAACTCATAACCCGTATTAAATAAATTTGCAAATATTTTTGTTTTGAAGTTTCTTAAAATAAAAAATGGCTAAGGTGAACATCAAGGACCTCAAAGTCTATGAGCTTAAGAATGAGCTTCTGGAGAGGGACCTGGAGACCTCAGGAGGGAAGGCGGCCTTACAGGCACGCCTCATGGAGGCCTTGGAACAGTCAGGCGAAGACCCGGCATATTTTGTCATGGCGTCTGGAGGGGACCGCGAGCGAGCCGTGGAAGAGTTTAAAACAAAGATGGCTGCCAACTTCAAGAGCTTGAGGGAAGACCTAGCTGGTTGGAAGGAGGAGATGGCTAAAAACCTAGCCTTAAAAATGTCGGTGGACACTGATAGTGTAAAATTCAGTGATAATCAGGATGACAAAAAGGCCGATATGTCAACTGAGGATGAGTCATCTCAGAAGTTGGGGAAGGGAGACCTGAAGGCCAAAAACAACGGCCAGCCCAAGGCTGAGGACGCAGCTGACAGCAAAGATGACAAAGATGATGTCAAGTCGGCTGAAAACGGCAAGAGTGACTCGGCCGAGGTGAAGGCTGACAAGGATGCGAAGGAGGAGACGGACGCCAAGGAGGAGGATGAGGACGCCAAGGACAAGAAGGGCAAGGCCAAGAAGGCCAACAGTGTGAAGAAGAAGCCCGCGCCCAAGAAGAAGGCGGAGGAGGCCGTGGAGGAGGCTGCCAAGAAGAAGAAGGCCGTGGAGCCGCCGGTGCCCGTGCCCGCGGGCCGGGGCATCCCCATCGACCACATCCCCGACGTGGAGGTGGCCATCTCCAGGTTCAAGATGGAGGACCTCAAGTTCCTGTACAATCAATTGTGCCGCACGAACCTCATCAAGCGCAACAAAAAGAAGTTCAAGGGCTACGAGTTTGAGAAGGACACGCCTGAGCACAAGGCCAAGCTGGAGGAGGTGCAGAAGCTGGAGCCCAAGCAGCTGCGGACGCTGTGCGAGAAGCTGGGCTTGGACAAGAGGGGCGCGCCCACGGAGCTGGTCAGCAGGGTGGTGGGCTTCCTGCTGCTGCCAAAGCAGGTCTCCTCGCACGCCAGGGGGCTGATGAAGGAGAGGCCGGTGACTGACCGCGGCGAGGCCACGGGAGGCAGGCCCAGAAGGTCCGCTGCTGCTATTGTCAAGAGAGGTTACTCTAACGAGGAGTATGAAACAGATCCGGAAACCAAAGTGCGGGGACCCAAAGTCAGCAGGGATGATTTAGGGGATTTAGATGGCTCGTACAACCCGAGTGGCTCCGGACAGGAGGCGGACTCTGACTTTGACCCGTCAGTGAGGAAGGGGGGCGCTCCCTCCCGCAAGCGCCGCGCCCCCGCCCGCAGGGGCTCAGCCAAGCAGAGCAAGCAGAAGGGACGACCCAAGCATGGCGCGGCAGGAAGCAACCCAGCGAGTCAGAGGACGAGAGCGAGAGTGAGAACTTCGCTTCCGAGCAGGAGAGCGGCTCCGACGACCAAGGATTCTGATCCTTTGACGCCGGCGAGCAAGCGGGGCCTAGGAGCGGTGGCCGCCCGGGGACGCAAAGCGGTGCCCCCAGCCAAGGAAAGGCGCCCATGCCGGCCGCCAAGAGGAAAGCACCCCCCCCCCACACCAGCCAGCAATGACGGGCAAAACCCTAAGGGAAAAATACCGTGGAACGTCATTTTTCCTGACCACTGGATGCAACTGTGGGTCAAACTGCCCGTACCTTCTTAAAGAAAAGACTGTTCCGGGGCGGAACAGTCTAAGGGGGGGATAATGTAACGAAATACACTGGTAGATGTTTATTGGTGTACGTGTGTTTTGAGAGAATGTTCTGGCCCAGACGATTGTAATTGTAAGGTGTGTATGTAGGTAGGAAATGGACTCTTCATGAAATAAATATGTCCAGAATCGTCTATACAACTGTGGTAGTGGAAGTTTCTAGGGCAGGCTGGAATGGCCCCTAGGTTCCGCTATAAGAAGGGCGACAATGGGCTGAAGCGAGTCAGTCTTCGAAGCACTCACACAGAGGAGTATCTAGTTGCCAGGGCGACCAATAAGGTGTAAAATAAATGTAATCTGTACGAAATAAAGAAGTGTGTTAAAATAAATCTGTTAGAATAAGTCTGTTAAAAATAAATCTATTGTAAGAAAGTCTGTGTAAATAAACTGTATGGCTAACTTGTGTTAAACTTGTGTTTTAATTAAAAGAACCCCCAGGAAAAACGTAACAATACCCTAAATCTGCCGTTATTGTTTCTTACACTTTATGGTCTTAGCAAAAAAGTGACAGTAATGAAAAAAATCAAGCATGTTTATTAATTTTTTATCTTAATTATAAAGTTTAAACAAAATATATAACTTAAAAATTGCGACCACAAAAAAATATTTAAAAAAAATACGTTTTTTTCACTTCTGTAGCTACTTTCTCGTGTGTGCTATGTTTTGGAAATATTTTTTTTCATTCTATTTATAGAACTATACATTGTATTGTGTAGTATCGAAACCGTTTTTTTATAATGTCAATAGTTTTTGAGTAAATATGGAAAAACTGAAACTACTTGATGAATTAAATTTTTTCCGTGTGCTTGTCTGAGTAAACATTCCTTTTAGGTCTAGGAATGGGAACACGCATCCGGGGATGTGTCACAGGACTCGCATGCAAAAGTTATGTGAGATGCGAGTGGCAGAAGGCCCTCCCGTGAAGCTACACTTTCCCAAGTGTTTGCACAAAGCAAAGACAACGAAATGAAAAGATGCGTTTAATTTTCATCGACTTCTAAAGGCAGTGCCTTGTTTTGCTGGCCGTTTGTCTCTGCTGGTCACCATCCTCTTGTAAAGGCAGTGCCTTGTTGTGCTAGCCATTTGTCTCTGCTGTTCGCCATACTCTTGTACAGGCAGTGCCTTGTTGTGCTAGCCATTTGTCTCTGCTGGTCGCTATCCTCTTGTAAAGGCAGTGCCTTGTTGTGCTAGCCATTTGTCTCTGCTGGTCGCCATCCTCTTGTAAAGGCAGTGCCTTGTTGTGCTAGCCATTTGTCTCTGCTGGTCGCTATCCTCTTGTAAAGGCAGTGCCTTGTTGTGCTAGCCATTTGTCTCTGCTGGTCGCTAAAACGCAACGCAACTAAGCTACACATATAGTGTAACTTCTTGCCTGCGTTATACCCAAAGGGGTCGCATGTGGCGCTTCGGGACCTATTTATTTTTACAGGTAAGCGGGCCGGCCTCACACCAACCACTTTCAGTTGAAGTGGGGGTTTCCCAGCTCCCGGGGGGGCTGGTTCTCATTTCTTGTGAAGGCTGAGTAAACCTTTGAGATCGAACCCTTGCTCTCGGCATGGAATGCAAGCATTCTACCAATTGAGCTATCGACCTTTTTACGAGCTTGATCGTCGTCGCTACAAAGCGCCAATTCTCAAGCAAGACCCAGTTGCTGTAAGGCTGGATGGACCTTTGGTTATCCTCTTGTAAAGGCAGTGCCTTAAAGTCTCCTAGAAGTCTCACTGAATCTGACGGCTGAATCAGCTGTCCCCTAATGGAGAGTGGTGCGCGTGTTGTCAGGAGATGATCACGCCTGGACGTAGCCGCCCACATAATTTCCGTCTTACCCATGTTAAGGATCAGGCCATTGTTTGTCATCCATTCACCGATCTCCGCAATGCAAGCTGCCACCCTGTTACTGAGAGCTCCTGCCATGTGTGGTCGACACTGAGAGTAAATTTGCCAGTCATCTGCATATACATGTGTAGTGAGGCTCAATTTCTCGACTATGCTCCCAATGTCGGACTTAATTAAATCAATGTTATTAGACTCGAAAATCTTTGATATATTGTTAATCGCAAGCTTTGCCTGATTGTATTTGGCAGCCGACTGCGTATCTAAAATAACTTTTAAGCATAACTGCAGATAAGTGACAGTTTCTCCCCAAATTTAAGCTATTCATGCGGGGTATTCAAGCATGGAGATAATGCTAACAATGACTTGATTGTCACAGGTAATGCCTACATATTGAGCAACGCGGACATTCCACAGGAGGCCATGACTAACGCCCAGTGAGGAAAATGAAACCCAGCACTCATTATCTGCCTAAACACATCTCCGCAATGAGCCACAGAAATAACTCCCCTCCAGCTATGGACAACCTTTACACGACTCAAAAAAAAATACAAACTACATCGACAATTCGACAACAAACTACATCGACAGCTGGTTGGTTGGCAAAGGTCTCTGAAGATTCTACGACGTTTGTTTCTATTGAATCTTGTCTATAATCTAAATAGTAAGAGCCTGTTGCACCAAACTCCAATCGGACAAAAATCAAAATTAAGTATGATTTCTCCCAACAAATAAAAAACTTGGTTGCATGTACGTAAATCAGATGATGTACATTATCTTTCCTGTTCAAATTCCATCATATTACTACCCACTTCTGAGAAATATTTAACCTAGATCCTTACCAGAATTAAAAGCAATAAAATTTGATGCGTCAATCAAATATTGATTGGAGGTTGGTGCAACAAGTCCTAAAGATATTTTGACATTTAAGATTCACATTAAATGCGTGCTCGCAAGAAGATACGTGCAATTTTGTGCTTGCAAATTAAAATCCAAACCTCAAATGAACATTAGCCCTGAAACTTTTGCCAACGTTCCCTGAAACAAGGGTGACATTGGCAAAGTAAAACATTTTTTACAGTATGGGTGGTCAGCCTCATACCAACCTATAAACCAAGGAATACTGTAATAATTGTAATAATGTTGAAATAAGAATATAATTTTTGTCAACATTGAATAATTAAATGAAAAATGGGTGGCTGGCTGTTTGGGTAACCAAACACTCCGAAGATTCCCCTCTATTTATTTTTAATAAATATTGTAACAATGTTAAATTAAGAATTTAATTTTCATTATTTTTTTTAGAAACATTTTTGTAGTGTGCCATATTTTTTTAAGTTAAAATAAGTTATTTTTGTAAAAAATAAAATGAAATGTTATATGTTCAAAGTACTAAAAGGAAATTTAAATAAATATTGTAGTTTTTGTTTTCGTTTTATTTTCATCACATACATAAATGTTATTTTTAATTTGTATTCCTTGACTTATAGGTTGTCTTTGCAACTTAGATTATAGATAAAAGATTCTTGCACGCATAATATTGTAACGAACGTATGTGTTCGTGGGGCTTGCTTGTGTGTGTGTGTGTGTGTGTCCGCCTCTACGCTCCCTCAGTTCTTGTTTATCGTATACGCCAATCTTGTCAAATATGACTTTTTCATGCAGTTGGCTTATGAATCAAATTCTACACAATCTGAGCCAAGAAAAACCGTAAAACTCGATAATGTGAGAGTTGTTTTAAATATTTTTTAAATAAATTTCTTGTTTTCATAAGACACATTGGTCCCTTACACACACAAACATTGCTCATCTCAAATTTTCTCAATGGCGTATACGATAAACAAGAACTAAGGCAGCGTCTAGTATAGCTTACTGTGAGTTTGTGCGTGTGCATGTGCCTTGGCACGTAGTTTGCTGGTATACGTAACTGGAATAATATCGAACTGTATAGAAGTGTCTGTTACAATCCACTATAGAATAATCTAGAACAAGCAAGAATCGTCCCTTTCGTACCTATATAAACGTGCCACAATAGTACAGAAGGCAGGTCGATTGAAACATTGAGCCGTGAATTCGATAAGCTAAGAGCTAGAAAAGTGATCAGTACTTTGTAAACAGACATTGTGTAAAATAAATAAATTGTTTTTGATTAAAAGAACCCAAATAAAATCATAACAATACCTTACTGGTTGTTCATCACTGACTCGAACTTAAAAATGGTTAAAATAACGCAACACCGTCTAATGTGTTTTGTCTAGAGATTAAATAAATAAGAATTATCTGTATTCTAGACGTTTAGAGTTCTTGCAATAAAGATAAACAACATACATATATTTTTTGAAAATGTCTGCCGGCGTTTTGATGTAACGTTGATGGCTGTATCATTGAGTAATAACATAAAAAAACAGAAACTAACTTACTGCATTGATACATACTATAGCCCACATTTGTCTCAGTCCTGTCAAACGTTGCAGTGGTGTAGTCATACGAAATAAGGCCAGTTTGTCCAAATCCATTTTGTGTTTCGACACCCAATTATAACACATGCCATAATGTCTTAAAATAACGCCTTTTTCTTTTTAATTCATAAATTTTAGCGATCACAATATTTAAAACGCGTGTTATCTGTCAATTGGCAGCCATTATTATTCGCAATAGTACCAACTTTCTAAAAACATTTTAACATTCGCCCGAGTTTTCTTGTACACATGGAAATACTACTGTGAAGTTCTTTGTTTTCTTTCTTAATAACGACCATTTTCGTAAGAAAGTTGAAACAGATATAATATAATGTCTATTTTCCAGTGGCGAAGGGTGCCATACAAGCCGGTTCCCATCGGCTTCGCTTTTAAAATGATGCAACAAAGTAGTTTGCTTAATTCTGGTAAGGTACTCGTTTACATATTTCTCGGAAGTGATGGAATTTGAACAGAGAATATGATGTACATCAGCTGACTTACTTATATGCAACCAAATTTTTGATTTGATGGGAGCAATCTGTCTTAATTTTGATTTTTGTCTGATTGGAGCTTGGTGCAACGGGCTCTAAATTATCTTCGTACTAATCTAATCTAATCTAAGCTACAAAGATATATTCCCACAAGCAGACATGTATAATTTCGCGCTAACACATGCCGCATGTGAACCTACAATATAAAAACCCAATCTCAAATGAACATAAGCCCTGAAACTCTTGCTGACCTTCCCTGAAACAGGAGTGACATTGGCAAAGTGCACCGGATGAATTGGAAAAGTGTACGACTACGCGAATTTCAGAACTGTGTTATTTAGTTTGCATCTAAAGAATTAGGTTATTTTAATTAAAAATACAATAAATTGGGGTCAAAATTAAATACCTACTTCTGTATTTCACGGAAATATTCTGTATCCACTACAATACCTCAAGTATAATTCATACGTTCAAATTCAACCAAAACGTTTACCGGAAAATGTTAGGAAATTAAGACACCGCCTCTAGGGAGCGTTTTAGTTTCTTACATTTTTTAGTAAAATGCGATACGCAATGTTTTTCTTCTTGAGGAACGGACCCATATTTTGACTTCTGACATCTGTGGACTAGAAATTATTTTAACGAAAATATACATTGTATATCTGTTTCAACTTACTTACAAAAATGGCCATTAGTAAAAAAAATTTCAAAATTTTCGAAATAGCGAGTGAATGGGATATTCAGAGTCATAATAAAAGGAGAGCTTGTATGAAAAAGGTTATGACTCTGGATGAAATGAAAGAAGTATGCAAGGACAGGAAGAAGTGGCGGCTAATCTGCAATGCTGATTTGTAATGTTGGTTTATTAGTTTGCTACATTTTTTGCATAAGAAATTTTTGACTTTTTTTGTATGGATTTCTTTTGAAGGTTTTGTTATTTTTTATATTTAAATGTAATTTATTATTCAACCCATACTGTAAAAAATGGTTCACTTTGCCAGTGTCACCCCTGTTTCAGGGAAGGTCGGCAAAAGTTGAAGGGCTTATGTTCATTTGAGGTTTGAATTTTATTTGTAAGTACACAATCAGCATTTGTAAGCGCGAACTACACGTGTTTGTTTGTGGGCATACATCTGAGAGCTTTGAATGAATATATCCTTGCAACTTAGATTATAGATTTTAGTAAGAAAGAGAACAAAGAACTTGCATTCCTCTTTAAAAATCCATTTAAAAAAACATACACACACATACAAAATGGAGAAAGCAAGAAAACATTAAATTTGACACGGAAAAACATGACTACACAACACCAACGTTTGACAGGACTGAGACAAATGTGGGCTATAGTATGTATCAATAAGTTAGTTTCTGCTCCTCTATGCTATTACTCAATGGTGCAGCCCCATATTGTGGCAACTCACCGTGACTAACAGATTATATTTCACCTGATAATTTTATTCGCAAACTGTTGGTGAAATTTTGGTCGGAAAATATTGACGCCTTCCTAAGTGGTAGTGTGCAAATATTCCGCATTTTTCTTCTTCTTTTTGTTATCAGCTGAGTGCTTGTTTTAACCCTCTCAGATCGTGGGTAATGTGAAGATATGGTTAAAATAAAATATAAGTTAGACTGATTTATTTGGTGAGCGCTGTTTTTGTGTGAATTACACCTCAACAGCCCTCTGCGAGTTTAGTCGTCGCTGTGGAAGGCATCAATTCTCAAGCAAGACCTAGTTGGTGTAAGACTGGATGGACTTATGGTGACCGGTCTTTGGTAACGGCAGATTAATTTTTTAACCCAACGAAGAGCGAATCTGAGAAATGAAATATTTTTTCATGCTTAGTCGGGATTCGAACCCACTCACGAGTCGGAAGTGTTAACCACTAGACTACGACCGGTCAAGACATATAAATACCGTCAGGGTATAATCAGCCTTCACAAAAAAAGAGAACCAGCCTCCTGGGAGCTGGAAAACCTTCACTTAAAACAAAGGAGTTTTACCTTACATGTGAAAAAAAAAATTCCACTTTCCAAATGTCCTTCGGGGACAATGCGGCAAGAAGTAACACTATAAATACAGCTTAGTAGCGTTATTTGCATTGCGTTCTGAGTGAGCAATGCTTTTTTCGAGAGTTTTCGCCAAGTAACTTTAAAAAAAGAAAAAAACGACTTGGACGCGTTAATCACTACATCAAGACGCTGTAATGTAACTGTGACTCTGTCACCATTCTGCTAGGGGTGGCCAGAGCCTCTGCATAGCTGCCTACATTTCTTTCTATCCTGACATACCTCTTTCAAATTCTTTAATTTTATAATTTTTTGAAGAATTAAAAACGGATAAATTTATTCAAAAAGATTAAAATCTTTAAACAAATTACGAACGTTTTCGACCTAGTAGGTCATCTTCAGGTATGAAAATTTCAAATTCATTCATACCCATCACTGTTTTCATGCATTTTCTTCTTTCACGCTCGCTTTGTAGGTACATCCCATTCTTTCACAGTCTCCCCAATCGGATCACTCCATACTTTTCTCGGTCGTCCTTTTACGCATTAAAAATGAACCTTTCAAACTGCATTCCTTGACTGTTATTTTGTCTATTTTAAATACATTTTTTTTATGTCACATGTTGTTTATGGGATCAAATTCCGAGCCTACTTTATCTACAAAGTGCAATGTCTCTATGCGGGTTTTGTTACTTCCCGTGCGTCAAAATACTACAACATACCATACATTCTTGACTTGAAAAAAATACAATATGTTTGAAATCTTTACACAATATCGATGGTTAAAAGGAAGTAGGTAAATATGCGACGTTTTGATAAAAAAAAAAGAGTTATGAATGCTATCATATTTAAAATGTTCCGCTCTTTCTAATGCGCTAACTCCCATAGCTCTACGATGATTTTTTTTGTTGTTTATGACCAAGCAAACGACTGCGTTTTCGAAGTATGGTTTTGGTGTAATCGACAAGATTTTGGCCTTTTTTGTCTTAAAGGCGCTTGTGACATAAAAAAAAATGTAAAACATCGTAAAACCACATTAAAAGGAATGCTAATAAAAGCCTTTATTTTTATTTATTTTAGAGCTGTTTTGATTTTCACGATATGATAAACAATAAAAAATTTATGCCATTTTTCTGCAATCTTAAACATTAAACTGCCCTCCTGAAATAGCACTTCTGCTTACTTGCTTGCGTCACCACCTACAAAGTGAGGTCTGCAAGTGAAATCACATAAATAAAATTGTGTCGTCACCCGGCCCGGTCGCTTGTTATTTTCTTATTGGTTACTAAGCACGTTAGTCACATGCAAGACTTCTTCTTCTTCTTGTGCCACGTCTAACGAAGATCGGCGATCATCATAGCTATTTTGATTTTTGATGCTGCGGCTCGAAACAGGTACTTGGTGCTTCTGCCGAACCACTGTCGCAGGTTCTTCAGCCACGATGTCCTTCGGCGTCCTTG
Source organism: Agapetus fuscipes (assembly GCA_951799405.1). Classification (NCBI taxonomy): domain Eukaryota; kingdom Metazoa; phylum Arthropoda; class Insecta; order Trichoptera; family Glossosomatidae; genus Agapetus; species Agapetus fuscipes. The sequence goes on from OX637351.1 coordinate 3,109,218, forward strand.
AGATCTTCTCCCCTCAATCTTACCCTGAATGATAAGATGAAGGAGACGGTACTTCTCATTTCTCATAATGTGACCGAAGTACATAAGCTTTCTCTGCTTAATGGTTGGCAGGAGCTCCTTTGTAGTGCACATTCGTGCAAGACTGACGTTTGCTAACCGAGAAAAAAGTTCCAAATTCAAAAATGTTCCGAATCCGTTCTATTATGTACGAGTAGGTATTTCCGTCAAGTCGATAGCTCAGTTGGTAGAGCACTTGCATTCCATGCCGTGAGCTCGGTTTCGAATCCCACCGAAGGTGTCGGAAATGATTTCCCGTTTCGGTGTTTATTTCTAACCCCAAAATAAAACACCGGCAAGGTTTATTCAGCCTTCAATAGAAATGAGTACCAGCCCTCTCGGGAGCAGGGAAAACCCCACTTCAACTGAAGTGGTTGGCGTAAGGCCCCCTTACCTGTAAAAATATATAGGTTCAACTCGCCACATGCGACCCCTTTGAAGATAACGCGGCAAGAAGTTACACTATATGTACAGCTTAGTCGCGTTTTTTTTTTTTTAATTATAAAATTTGAAAATTGTTAGATTTTCAAAACATTTCCTAGCACTTTATTTTTACGAAGATATCAATCTGCTTGTTGAGATATAGGTATGTTACTCGGTCTGTGTAGAAATTTTATTGTAAAGAAAAAACGGTCAAAATAAATTGCGCCACCAGATCTCGCAGTCAAATACATTTTCGTAATACTTGCATCAGCCTGTGAGCCAAGTAACAAACTATACATACACACTCAACCGTATCGTATCCCAAAAAAAATATGAAAAATACAGTACACTGTCTAGTGAGCGTTTTAGTTTTGATACAATATTCTTGCTGGACGATAAGCTTGAGTTCAAACGTATTTTTTTGGTATTTGGGATACTGGCAAGCCAACGCCATCACCTGGCTTCTACAAAACATTTCAATATGATTTGTACATTAACAAAATATAATATGTACCTCATTGTAATTACTTACTTTTCCAAAAATGAAAATCCCAGTATGTAAAAATCCCGATGTATGGAAGTGAAGCATGGACAGTGAATGATAGCGAAATGAGTAAAGTATGTACGGTGGAAATAAAGCATTTGAGAAGCATACCAGGAAAAACTCTGAAGGATAGAGTTAGGAATGAATAGGTAAAAAAAGAATGTTATTTGAAAGAGGTTGTGAAAGTCAAAGTACAAAATAATGTGATTAAATGGTTTCGGCATGTGGAAAGAATGAATGATGATAGACTGACAAAGTATACCTATATAAAGAGGAAGTGTGAAAGGAATAAGAGGTAAAGGACGACCGAGAAAAGTATGCAGTTATCAGATTGAGGAGATTGTGAAAGAATGGGATATACAAAGTGAGCGTAAAAGAAGAAAATGTATGAAAAAGGTGATGGATATGAATGAATTGAAAGAGGTACGTAAGGATAGGAAGAAATGGAGGCAGCTCTGCAGAGGCTCCGGCGACCCCTAGCGGAATGGCGACAGAGTTACAGTTACAGTTACCTGAATGCGTATGTTTAAATTCTTCTCGTCCCTGTCCCGCATGAATGTGCCAGAAGGATTCAACGCCTGTTCACAATCTTTTTTTCCGTTTCTCCTCTTAGGATGATCTTTGTTTGCCATGTAAATCAAACAGATTGACACATCAAATTTGATTGCTTAATTCTACTAAGCACCTAGGTTAAATATTTCTCGGAAATAGGTTAATAATATGATGGAATTCGAACAGGAAAGATGTTGTACATCAGCTGATTTTTTTATATGCAACCAAATTTTTGATTTGATGGGAGAAATCACGCTTAATTTTGATTTTTGTCTGAATAGAATTTGGTGCAACAGACCCTAAAAGTGTTAAAAATCACCATCTGCAAAGTGTATAAAAGAGAGAGTTAAAACGTCAATAAGAATCTCCCGAATTTTTTTTTTTGGTTGTTTTTTAAATATATTTTTTAGTTAGTTAATGTATATGTAGCTGTGCTCCGATTTCATGACATTTTAGGTCGTCCAACTGTTTCGGATGATCCCAGCATTCCTCTGCAGCCCTAGTATCATTCTGATCCCATCAGGAATGCCAGAATAGAAGAATTCAAGACCCGATGCCCTCGCATAACCCATCAGAACCGGTATTGAGTAACATTATGAAACGAAAGAAATACTGTTTAATGATGATAATTATTTGGAGTAGAAATTTCTACGGACGGAAGCCCATTTTGTGCCTTGTTTAGAGTGGTCAGTGAAAAACGCGAGTCAGCCATTAGTGCTAGTAAATAAAATAACCGTATGAAAGGATTTTCTAACTACTTCCTCGTTGTTATTTTCAAAGATTTGTTTTTCTTTTGTGTAAGTACTAACTTAATTCTAATCTAATCTAAGTTGCAAAAATATGTAACATTACGGATTCACATTATATGCATTTTCACAAGCAGACACGTAGAGGTTCGCGCTTGAACATGCCGCATGTGAACCTACAACATAAAAACCCAAATCCCAAATGAACATACACCCTGCAACTCTTGCCGACCTTCCCTAAAACAGGAGTGACATGCGACCCCTTAGAGCAACGGTTTCCAAGCTTTATGCTACCATGCCTCCCAAAAAACATTTTTTTTTTCACGCCTCCTTCCCTACGTTTTTTTTGGAAAATTCAAGATCAAAGATCGACGAGGGGGGGGGGGGAGGGGCAGGCAATCGTAATTTTCAAAAGTTGCTAAAAAAATTTAAATCTAAGCTGCAAAGATATGTATCATTTGAGATTCATATTAAATGCATTCCTACAAGCAGACACGCATAATTTTGCGCTCACACATGCCGCATGTGGACCTACAATATAAAAAAACCCAATCTCAAATGAACATACGTTAGTTAGATCTGCAACTCTTGCAGATCTTCCCTGAAACAGGGGTGACATTGGCAAAGTGAACCATTTTTTGCAGTATGGGTGGTCAACCTCATACCAACCTATCAGTCAAGGAATACAAGCAATTAAATGCATTGCCTCCCTAAAAAAATATTTTCGCGTATCCCTTTCTACGTCCTAGTTTTTTATTTTTATACTAATACTACTATAGACACATTTTTGATGCCTCCTCTAGCGCCCCCCAGTTTTGAAACCGCTGCCTTAGAGGCTTAGGGAATAACGCGGCAAGAAGTTACACTATACGTATAGCTGAGTTGCGTTGCGTTTTGCGGATAATCAAAAGTGTGTTTATTAATATACAGTTATCTTATAATTACATTCTGTTGAATAGAATATTACTGAGTGCACTTATTCTTCGTAAAACATAACAAAACATTCTTGAATTTTCATAAAAAATACAAAATCTAACTGGCACTTTCAAGACATCATGTTAACAAGGCATAGCATTAAGGCTGCGCAAGATTTTCGGTAAAACCAGTAACGTCTATTACTCAGAGGCCAGAGTCACTTTTACCCGCACAAACTTGCGTAATTCACCAATAATAATTAATCATGAACATAATTCATCATACCATTCCACAAAGAACAATATTATTTCTGCTGACATTTCTTTTTGGCGGAAATGGCAAATTGCTGTTACGTCTACGTTATGAAATACAGAAGTAGTGCGGTCTCTGAATCCAAGGCCGTGAAAGCGTTTGTTGCTTTTACTTCTTCCTTTTTCTATTTTTCTATCATATTTATTTTTATATGATATTTAAAGCATTATTCTTTACCGTTGAGACCTGTGAATCTACTGAAAATTTAAAATCTAAGTTGAGCACAAATATAAGGAGCACTAAAGACGCAAAAAATCTTATATTTGAGAGGGCCCTTGAGGTGTGACACACACAAAACAGCGCTCTTTAATTATGTGTACCTTATAAATAAATTATCCTTGAATATCCTTGTACCTATGTACATGTAAGATTCCGGTCGATAGCTCAGTTGGTAGAGTGCTTGCATTCCATGCCGAAAGCTCGGGTTCGAATCCCACCGAGGGTGTCAGAAATGATTTACTGTTTCGGTGTTTATTTCAAACCACAAAATAAAATACCGGCAAGGTTTACTCAGCCTTCACAAGAAATGAGTACCGGCGGGAGCTGGGAAACCTCCACTTCAACTGAAGTGGTTGGCGTAAGGCCGGCCGCCTTACCTGTAAAAATAAATAGGTTCAACTCACAACATGCGACTCCTTCGGAGATAACGCGGCAAGAAGTTACACTATATGTGTAGCTTAGTTGCGTTTTTTTCTCTTATAAACTGTAAATAAACTGTAATTTATTTTGAAAGATTTATTTTACACAATGTCGGTTTACATAACGTTCTGGTGGTAGAATGATCTAGTGAATGGGAGAAATACCCCTCTGGTTCCCTTTATGAGAGATCAAAATGATACGGAGAGTAGAGGAGAGCAATTCCCCGAGTAACACCTATCAAACAGTGAATTGAAAAAAAATGTTAAAAATTATTTCTGTAAAAATAAATTATGGCATTTTATTTTTTATTATTTTAATTAAAAAGAGAATCCAGCAGAAAACTTTCCAATATTAAACGTAGCATCAAGATAGAAAGAAGAAGATTTACCCAGAACAGTACAACCATTTCATAAAAAAAACTTAGTTGATTTTTAATACATCAATGCGTTATTATGACATTTAAACAGTGTGGCCTACATCTTAAAAATCAACAAAAAAAAAAAAACATAGCACTCGTGTGTTGCCAAATTGAGTTTGAATAAAAAAACGTTGCATGCTTCTAATGGGGCTGCACGACAAATCCATCACAGACAACCTGTCCACAGACATCTCGGCCATGGACAAATCGATCAAACGACACTTCGTCCACACACTCTTTTGGTAAACGACATTCTAGCCACAGACTATTTGATCACACGATCAATGCTAATATTCTGCAATGCTGATTTGTAATGTTAGTTTATTAGTTTGCTACATTTTTTGCATAAGAAATTTTTGACTTTTTTTGTATAGATTTATTTTTAAGGTTTTGTTGTTGTTTTTTTTTATACTTATTACTCGTATTCCTTGACTTATAGGTTGGTATGAGGCTGACCACCCATACTGTAAAAAATAGTTCACTTTGCCAATGTCACCCCTGTTTAAGGGAATGTCGGCAAGAGTTGTGGGGTGTGTGTCCATTTGAGATTTGGGTTTTTATGTTGTAGGTTCACATGCGTCATGTGCAAGAACTTGTACGTGTCTGCTTGTGAGAATGCATATAATGTGAATCCCCAATGTACATATCGTAACATATCTTTGCAACTTAGATTTGATTAGAAACAGGTTTTTTTTTGAAATACGTCCGGTAGAAGGTATACACCCCATGCCATAAGGGCTAGGGTTCAATTTGTATACTTGAAAGTTGTAGGGCTTATGTTCATTTGAGGTTTGGATTTTATTTGTAAGTACACAATCAGCATTTGTAAGCGCGAACTACACGTGTTTGTTTATGGGCATACATCTGAGAGCTTTAAATGAATATATCCTTGAAACTTAGATTATAGATTATAGATCACACGACTTTTCGGTCAACGACATTTCGTTCTCATGCAATATAGACCCAAAGACTGATGAATGTGATATCCAGAGTTATAATAAAAGGAAAGCTTGTATGAAGAAGGTTATGACTCTGGATGAAATGAAAGAAGTATGTAAGGACTGAAAGAAATGGCGGTTGATCTATAATGTTAGCGACTAGGACAAGGGTTTTTAAATTAAAATTTTGTACTCTGTATTTGTTTTGATGTTTATAAATATTATTATTTGTGATTTAAGGAAATGTAGCTTGTTGTGTATGTTCTTTGACTTAGTTTGGTATGCGGCTGACCACCCATGCTGTAGAAAATGCTTAACTTTGCCAATGTCACCTCTGGTTCAGAGAAGGATGGCAAGAGTTGCAGGGTGTATGTCCATTTGAGATTTGGGTTTTTATGTTGTAGGTTCACATGTGGCATGTGCGAGCGCGAACTCGTACGTGTCTGCTTGTTAGAATACATACATATAATGTGAATCCTCAATGTTACATATCGTTGCAACTTAGATTAGATTAGATTATGTGGATAGTTCCATCACAGAGAACTACAATTAATCAAAACTACAGTAATTACAAAGGATTTTTGAGGAGCAAGTTTGCGGTGATGTAGCTGTCTATCAACCATCTATTGTATGCGACTTAAATGTCGTTGACCAAAAAGTCGTGTGGACGAAATGTCATGTGTCCAAATTGTCTCTGGACGAGGTATCTGTGGCCGAGTGGTATTCAACTAAATTGTCTTGTGAACAAATTGACGTTTGACCGATTTGTCCATCGCTTAGCTGTCTGTGGACGAGTTGTCTGTGACCGATTTGTCCATGGCTGAGTTGTCTGTGGACGGGTTGTCTGTGACCGATTTGTCCATGGCTGAGCTGTCTGTGGACGGGTTGTCTGGGACCGATTTGTCCATGGCTGAGCTGTCTGTGGACGAGTTGTCGTGGAACCTTCTCATGTTGCTAGTTTTTTTTTAATCAATTGAATGTGCGCTTAGCTAAAAAAACGCAATATTTACTCTCTATGAAAAAAAAACTGAATGCGTTGACTCGATGTACTTTCTATTGAATAATACTTAGTTTATTTATTATTCTTTTGACCTCAATTAAGAATAATACAAATAAGAATGACAATTCTTCTTTTTTCACGATGGTGTGACAATTTATTTATTTATTATTGAGCAACTTATTTTATTTCAAATTTAAACTAATGTGTCCATTGAGTTATAACAAAGGGGAGCGGAAACTAAAGTACTGACTTGGTACATACTTGTTCCCTCTTGCGCTCCTCTTGTGTCAAACGTTGCAGTGGTACCCCGAATGTACGGCGGCAACAATTACAAATATAACGCATAAAATATCACAATGGTTATAATGAGATGAGTGATAAAATTAAAATATGAATATACACCTTGAAAATATGAAATACTGGCATCAATTTTGGCGATCACAATATTTATAACGCGTGCTATCTGTCAACTTTAGCTATTTCCGGTCAAATCGGTAGCCATTTTTTGCAATGGTACCAACATTCAAGATTTTTTTTTGGTTTTGTTGAGCTTTTTGTACAAACAAAAATGCAACTGTGAAGTTCTTTGTTCTCTTTCTAACTAATGACCATTTTCGTAAGTAAGTGGAGACAGATATATATGTCTATTTTCGTTAAAATAACTTCTTGTCCACAGATGTTATTAGTCAATGAATGTGTCATTTTAACGAACCTGCATTCCTCTTTTAATTTTTTTTCAATAGTCCCATTGCTTGTTCCTTGATTAATAGGCTGGTACGAGGCTGACTTCCCATGCTGTGAAACTTGGTTCACTTTTGACAATGCCACCCCGGTTTCAGGGAAAGTGACCGGTCTGTAGCATAGTGGCTAACACTTCTGACTCGTAAATGGAAGGTTGTGGGTTTGAATCCCGGTGGAGCACAAAAAAAAAATACCATTTACATTTTCAAATACGCTCTTCGCTGGGTGAAAAATTCATATTCCTTTACCGAAGCCCGGTCAAGTCAATAAAGGTCAATCCAGCCTTACAGCAACTGGGTCTTCCCTAATTGGCGCTTTGTAGCGACGGCCAACCTCGTAAACACTACAACATGTCGCACGTTTAATAATAAAGAGAAATAACTCGAAAATTGGGAAAATCGAGATTTTGTAATAAAACGCAAGAACAATGCGAGAAGAATAGGTAGAATGCGACAGCCGTTCAATTTGAACGAATATAACCGAGATAAAACATCGGCCGCCTTTTTCATCCCATACAAGTTGTACTGGTTGTCTGAACTTCAAACGTGATTTCCCAACATTCTTGTTTTTTGAGTTATTGCTCTTTATTATTAAACGTGCGATGTGTCATAGACCCCTAGAGTCTCTGAAATCTAGGGAGACTCCCCCACAGGATTTAAAAAAAAAATTGGAAGGTACATGGTTAGATTCGGAACACAAAAAAAGATAACATTTTTCAACTATGCTCTTTGAGGAAATTTATAAAAATAAGATGTATCTTATATTAAAATTGCACCGATGTTGATTGAACTGCTTGTACAGCTTGTTTTGTTTGTTGTGCTTGGGTAAGTTAGTACGTACATCGCCTCCTACTTTCACTATTTGGGAGTTCACGATTTTATACCTGTTTATCTGCCGATGCTTTTAAACTTCAGTCAGTGAAACGCAACCATCACAAGTGTATAAATATATATATTTTTTTGTTTAAGGACTAATCTAATCTAATCTAATCCAAGTGGCAAAGATATGTAACATTGGGGATTTACATTATATGCATTTTCACAAGCAGACACGTTCGCGCTTACACATGCCACATGTGGACCAAACACAAACTGTAAAAAATGGTTCACTTTGCCAATGACACCCCTGTTTCAGGGAAGGTCGGCAAAAGTTGTATGGTCTATGTTGATTTGAGGTTTGGATTTCAATTTTAAAGTTCACATACAGCATTTTTGTAACTTAGATTATATATTATAGATAATAAATAAAACAAACATCTCCCGCTGGAGCTGTGAAGCCACCACTTCAACTAATGCGATTGGCACAAGACCGGCTCCTTTACCTGTAAAAGTAAATAGGTTCCTCACGACAAATAAAAATCTGTAAGAATGTTTACTATAAGTGCAGGTTATTGTTAGATTTGGGCTGGAATTACGGTCGTTTGACATATTTACAATAATTATAGGTAACTACACAGTTAAAAAAAAAAGATTGGATATTACACGAACCGCTATGAGAGAACTTACATTTTTCTTGACGTTTCGTTAGCGACGTAGCTAACGTTTTCAGGAGACACCCTCTCTGAACGACGACTGAGGGTAAACATACTCAGTTTAATTTGACGGCTTCTATTAAATATTGGCACATTAAAATTTGTTAACTCATGTGTTGACTGTTCGCTGCCTTGGTTCTTGTTTGCCGTATGGACCATTAAGCTTATTTTACATGAGCAATATTTGCGTGTGTACTGCACCAATGTGTCTTATGAAAACAGGAAATTGATAAACAAAAATTTAAAACAACTCTCACATTATCGAGTTTAACATTTTTTCTTAGCTCAGATTGTGTAGAATTCTTAAGACAACTGCATTAAAAAGTCATACTTGGGGGCTGTCCATATATTACGTCATTCGCATTAAGGAAGGGGGGGGGGGGAAGCTGGTCTGCGGATGATGGTAAATGATGTACGAGTACCAAAAGTGACGTCGTTCTTGTAAATACCAATTTCTACATAGTATACAAAATATTATGTAAGTAATATAACATTATTAATTATTAAGCTTATCCATTATTACAGCAAGAGGGGGGGGGTCATTAGATAATGACTATAGGATGATTGTAAGGGGGGGGGGGGGTCGAAAATCGGCCAAAATCGATGACGTAATTTATGGACGGACCCTTGACAGAATTGGTCTATACGGCAAACAAGAACCGGGGGAGCGTGTTAAATGTTGTTAACTAAAATAAATGTTGAAAATCACTTCTGTATGTACCCAATAAAAGTACCTACCTTAAATTATATAATGTACATTGTGGCTTTAAGACGTGCATACATAATGTACGATCAAGATCGTAAAGGTGAACAGTGCCTTGGTAGGTACTTGCAGGCAACGGAACCAGCTTCACGACCGGATTCTGTCAATATCTGAAATTTAATATCCGAAATTTTACGTAATGTCGAACCGTCTCTGCGGTGTAAAACCAACCAAGCCACAACGTAAGAATTAACCACATACTTTGTGGTTAAGATTTTGTCAAGATGATAAATGAATATAATGTTACTATACCTATCCGGTCGATAGCTCAGTTGGTAGAGTGCTTTCATTCCATGGCGTGAGATCGGGTTCAAATCCCGCCGAGGATGTCAGAAATGATCTCCCGTTTCGGTGTTTATTTCAAACCTCAAAATAAAAATACCGGCAAGGTTTACTCAGCCTTCACAAGAAATGAGTACCAGCCCTCTCGGGAGATGGGAAACCCCCACTTCAACTGAAGTGGTTGGCGTAAGGCCGGCCCCTAGGTTCAACTCGCCACATGCGACCCCTTCGGGGATAACGCGGCAAGAAGTTACACTATACGTGTAGCTTAGTTGCGTGCGTTGCGTAATTGATGATATTAATACCTGTTTCTGGCCAGGCAGAATAGGTTGGTGAATTGTATTCCTCTTCACAAATCTATTAAAAAAAACCAAAATATATCACCCGTGTTCCAGGGAAGGTCAGCTAGAGTTGCAGGGTGTATGTTCATTTGAGATTTGCGTTTTTATATTGTAATTCCACATGCGGCATGTTTAAGCTCGAACTCACATGTGTCTGCTTGTGAAAATGCATACAATGTGAATCCCCAATGTTACATATCTTTGCAACTTAGATTAGATTAGATAAGATTAGATTCGCATATTAAGAATACTCATTTACTACATCGACGCGTAAAACTCGTACTTGAGGTATTGTAACACTTTCACGGAAGCGCGAATAGAGATCCTTGCGTCACTCCGTGATAGGACGCTGGCTATAATGACGGCCTGCGTTACACTGCCAGGTACCCGCTTATGTAAATGATGAATTAATAACTACCATAAATATACTATTATTCTGAAAATCCATACAAAATGACTGAATGTGATGGATGACATACTTTTGCTAAGAGCTAAATATCGACGGTTAAAAGGCAATAGGGCATCAGCGACATAAACTAAATTGTTCAGGAGAGCAGTTTAAAGTTTGACATAGGAGAAAAATGGCATAACTTTTTATCATATCGTTAAAATCAAAACAGCTCTAAAATTACAAAAATAAAGGCTTTTATTGGCATTCCTATTAATGTGGTTGTACGATATTTTACGATTTTAGTATGTCACAAGCGTCTTTAGGACAAAAAAGGCCAAAATTTTATCGGCTTGCACCAGCACCATACTTAAAAAATGCAGTTGTTTTCTTGGGCATAAACAACAACAAAAAATCATCGTAGAGCTATGGGAGTTAGCGCATTAGAAACAGTGGAAATTTTTCAGTAGGATGGCATTCGTAAATCATTTTTGACCAAAACGTCGCAAAACTTTATTTTAACCGTCGATATGATCTTGATTATCTAAGAGCAATGACTGGATAGACACTGAATGATAGAGTCCGCAATCATTGGTTGATGAACGAGTGTGGCATAAAAGAGAATTTAAGAATGAAAGTACAAAAAAGCACAATGAGATAGTTCGAACATCTTGAAAGAATGGAAGATGAACGACTAACAAAGAAAGTGTACAGAAGAAATGTCAGAGGAAAGCGTGGAAGGGGGAGACCGAGGAAGGAATGAATAGACCAAACAGGCGCGATTGCGAAAGAATGGAACCTGCAGGGTGAGAATAAGAGAAGAGTATGTTTGAAGATAGTGATGGATGTTGAAGAGATGAAAGAGGAAAAGGACAGATAAAAGTGGAGACGCATCTAAAGAGGTAACGGCCACCCATAGTGGAACGGTACAGATTAAATATTAGCTGACCCGACAGACACGAACCGTTATGGGAGAATTTGCATAATTCTCAACGTTTCGTTGGCGACGTTGCCAACGTCTTCGGGAGGCTCTTCATGATGACTAAAAGTTAACATTAATATATTATGCCAAACATTGTGGTGTATAAATTTCAATCGATTTGATAGTGACCGATGTGTGAAACCGTATCTCCTATACGTATTAAATGAAAAAAAAATGTGGATAAAAATATTCTTGTGATGCGATCATCATCAAACCTCACACAATCCATCTCGATGGTAATTTACAAGTTTTCTAAAAAAGGGATTACTGATAACGTGTATTTGTTTATTGACTGGTGTATTTTTTTGTTAACTGGTGTATATTTCTATTAACTAGTGTATATTTTTGTGCACTGGTGTATTTTTTTGATTCACTGGTGTATATTTCTGTTAACTGGGATATTTTTTGTACACTGGTGTATTTTTTTGATTCACTGGTGTATATTTCTGTTAACTGGGGTATTTTTTGTTAACTGTTGTATTTTTGCGTACATTTATTACCACGCCTTTTTTTAAATTTTCGCTTAATTTATTCGCGTATAAAAAACACAAATTTCTGCATAAATTTGTAGACATTACACAGACAGCTTGGAGAATTTCCTGCTCGAGACTATTTCTCCATTAGCATGTTATGACATATGACATAATCCATGAATCTAGCTGTATTGGGCGCACGGCAATATCTGTACGGAAAAAACGCGTATTCACCAAGAGCCGATCGGTTAATGTGCCACTTTTGAGAGTTATCGAATGTGTAGAAGTATAAAAAAAGACCACTTTTACTGTCGTCGTACTGATATGATTTTACTGGGGTTCTGGATGCTGGACTACCGCAGAAATTATTTGATCGGCTGCAAATGGCTTTCAATGCTGCTGCCAGGGCAATTTTTCGACAGGGAAAGAGCTGTCATATTTCGCCATTGCTGAGAGAACTGCACTGGCTGAGGGTCCGAGAGAGGTTAGAATTTAAGTTGTGTCTCACTGTACATAGGGCCCTGAACGGCACGGCACCCCCATGTCTCGCTGAGCTATGCTCTGTCGATAAGACTTCAAAAATACCACTTATACGCTCTGCCCTTACTGCTGTCAACAAGGTTATAGGGCGCAATAGAGCGAACACATCAAATTTTGCAGACAGAAGCCTTGCGGTGGCCGAGTCGGTTGCCTGGAACAATTTGCCCATCGGTGTTCGCGCGAACCAGCCTACCACCACCTTCAGAAAGGAACTGAAGACACTACTTTTCTCCAGAAGCCATGCCGCCCTTGAGATGGTCCTGGACCATTAAATGGCGCCACAGGAAAGACATCATCTATCATCATCATCTTATAATCGAATCTTATCTAAGTTGCAAATATATGTAGCATTGAGGATTCACATTACATGCATTCTGACAAGCAGAGACGTACAAGTTCGCGCTTGCGCATACCGCATGTGAGCCTACAACATAAAAACCAAATCTCAAATGGAGATACACCCTGGAACTAATGCCGACTTTGAAACAAACCGTGTAAAATAAATTCAGCTTAAATAAATAGTTACAGTTTGATTAAAAGATAGCCCAATAAAATCATAACAGTATGAAGACTAATCACTAATCAGGTGTTTACTAGCGGCCATCTTGGATTAACAGGTCTTCATACAAATATTACCGATATTCGGCAGGTAAGTTCGCTGTCCACGATGATACCATGTTGAAAGCACCGGTTCTCATCATTTCGGTCAGATAACCGAAGTTAAGCAACATTGGGCGCGGATGCTACCTGGATGGGTGACCGTTCAGGTACAACGCGTGTTGTTGGCATTTCTTGGACCGTTCCGTAGCCCAGTGGCAGCATTAGGTTGTAGATTCGAATCCCGGCGGAGCACAAAAAAATATCCATTTTATATTTCCAAATGTGCTCTTCGCTGGGTTGAAAAATTCATAAACCTTTACCAAAGACCGGTCACTGAAAGCTCCATCTGACCGTACAACAACTGGGTCTTGCTTGAGAATCGGCGCTTGCTACAGCGCGACCAAGCTCGCAGAGGGCTCTTGAGGTGTGATACACACAAAAACAGCGCTCACCAATTAAATCATCGTAATATTATTATTATTATAAATACCTCGATTTAATAATTAACTAAAGTACTTTTAATGATTGTTCAACCTACATAGATATTCATCTGAGAATTTGGCAAATCTAGCAGTCGTGAATCAAGATTAGCCCATATCTGTCCAACTCAATGATTTCCATACATTATCTGAACAAATGCAAGTCACCTTGGAGCTGTGCGAAAACGCTTTACAATAGAGAGTACCTGCCTTAACAAATAGGTCAAATTTTACAAGTTTTGAATATTTTAATCATTTTATATTACATAGATAAAAATAATCGTTGCATTTTATAAGAGACTTACATTTTGTAGGTTAATTAACAGGGGAGGGGTACATTGCAGGGAAAATGGGATTTCATTCGGCCGGTTTGCTAGGAAAAATGTAAACAAATATTTTGCGTAAATTTTTAATCCATCTTATCTAATCTAATCTAAGTTGCAAAGATATTTACAAGTTCCCGCTTGCACATGCTGCATGTCAACCTACAACATGAAACCCCCAATCTCAAATGGACATACACCTTGCAACTATTGCCGTCCTTCCCTGAAACAGGGGTGACACAAATAAAGATATGCATAAACAACAAAACAAATACAGAATACAAAATTCTAATTTAAAAGACCTTAGTCCTAGCCCCCAACATTACAGATTAACCACCATTTCTTTCTTTCCTCACATACATCTTTCATTTCATCCAGAGTCATAATAAAAGGAGAGCTTGTATGAAAAAGGTTATGACTCTGGATGAAATGAAAGAAGTATGCAAGGACAGGAAGAAGTGGCGGCTAATCTGCAATGCTGATTTGTAATGTTGGTTTTTTAGTTTGCTACATTTTTTGCATAAGAAATTTTTAACTTTTTTTGTATAGATTTATTTTTAAGGTTTTGTTGTTTTTTTTGTAAACTTAAATGTCATTTATTACTCGTATTCCTTGACTTATAGGTTGGTATGAGGCTGACCACCCATACTGTAAAAAATGGTTCACTTTGCCAATGTCATCCCTGTTTCAGGGAATGTCGGCAGGAGTTGCAGGGCTTATGTTCATTTGAGTTTGGATTTTATTTGTAAGTACACAATCAGCATTTGTAAGCGCGAACTACACGTGTTTGTTTGTGGGCATACATCTGAGAGCTTTAAATGAATATATCCTTGCAACTTAGATTATAGATTATAGTCATAACCTTTTTCATGCAAACTCTCCTTTTATTATGACTCTGGATATTCCTTGACTGAAAGGTTGGTATGCGGCTGACCACCCATACTCTAAAAAATGGTTCACTTTGCCAATGTCACTCCTGCTTCAGGGAAGGACGGCAAGAGTTGCAGGGCTTATGTTCATTTGAGATTGGTTTTTTTTATATTGTAGGTCCACATGCGGTATGAGTAAGCGCGAAATTAAGCGTGTCTGCTTGTGGGAATGCATTTAATATGAATCTCAAATGATACATATCTTTGCAGCTTAGATTTAGATTTAGATATCCCATTCATTCGCAATTGCGGAAATTTCCTTTGGTCCAGCCTTGCTTTCTCCATATAAAATATCAGCTCTAAAGATGCTAGACGTCACATCTATCCAATGTGATTTTGTTGGAAAGTTAAACGTGGCAATAATGATGATTTATTAGATAATACAATATTTCCAATACATAACTGAGAGCAATATGGCGTTATGTTTGATCGGTTAACTGTAAACTCCGCTAATGTTGGAAATTTCTCTGCAGATTACATAGCACAGAGCCTGGCAACAAACAATATGCGTGTATATAGAATTATATAATATAGAATTATGAGTGATAACGCATAATGAATGGGATATCCAGAGTCATAATAAAAGGAGAGCTTGTATGAAAAAGGTTACGACTCTGGATGAAATGAAAGAAGTATGCAAGGACCGAAAAAAATGGCGGTTGATCTGTAATGCTGGCGTTTAAGGCTGAGGCTTTATAAATTTCAATTTTCACTTTTTTATAGAATGTTTTTTGTAGGTTTTAATTTTATACATACCTACTGTAATCTAAGTTAACATTAGGGATGGGATAGGCAAATGAAAAAAAAAATATCGATATATATTTCAAATCGATATTTTTAAACACTTTCGAAATATATCGAGGAAAAAATATCGATAGTAAAAAAATATCGATTTTTTCAAAAAAAAAATGTCGGTCGCTGACGGGTAACGTCTCAATATTTCGAAATTTTTGGCTAAAAAATCTGTCAAGTGGAAACACGAACATTTTCAAAAACTTTTATGTGAAAAAAACCGTTGACGGGGAGGGAGGGGGACTTGCGATTTGCTACGTAAAAATGTTGGCTTCAAAACACATTCACCTATAAAGTGTGGGGGGCAAAATTACATTTGCAAAAAAAATATCGTTTTTGATACTTAAAAAAAATCGAATTATCGATTAATCGATATTTCTAATATCGAGAAAAATATCGATATTTTTAAAAAAAAAAAAATATATATCAGTAGGTAATTTTGATTTTATCGATATATTTCGCCCATCCCTAGTTGACATTTCACTGCTGGCTTCAGGCTGGGAAGGTTTTTTTTTTGAAGATTTTATTGACAGTCTATTTATGAAATGTTTCAGCGGAAACAAAAAAAAAACTGCTATATTTGACTGATATTTCTGTTTCGATACCTTAATTCTCAGATACATGCACCTCTTCCTTTTTTTTATACGAGAGAAAACACTAAATAATTGTGGAAATCCTGTCGTTTAAAAGTTTTGAACAATTCCTTACTTACTATGAGAAGTTACTCCCCAAGGGCGCTTGTATCCTATGGAAATAGTACTTATGTTTCGTATATTTGCTGTTAGTCTGTAATTCTAACGTTATTATCCATTAGCAGGTACGGCAGTGAGTATGAATGCCTATTCACTGAATTCTGCAAACAACTATTGTTATATAACCAAGAGATCACTGCAGTGGTGGCCAACCAATGCATCACGAGATGCACACTAACGGGAGACGGCCTTCACATAAAAATGAGGACGATGAATGAAAGTTTTTTTTAAAGAATCCTGTGCGGGAGACTAGATTTCAGAGACTCTAGCGGTGCTATTCTTAGACATTTCAGTCGTCGGTTGAGCCCACGCTTTAACAAACTAATGATGCATTTGTATGAAGGCCTGTCAATCCAAGATGGCCGCAAGTGAACAGCTGATTTGTCTTCATAAAAATATTATACAAAATTCGGTAGGTAAGAATGACCGTGCTGATGAAACTTCCAGCTCAGGCACCATTAGTTTGTCAAAGTATGGGCTCAACCGACGACTAAAATGTCTAGAATAGCACCTGAAGAATTATAATAGCACCATAGAATTATGAGTGATAGCGTCATCATCATCTTCTAAAGGCAGCGCCTTGTTGTGGCATCCATTTGTCTCTGTCTGTTGCCATGATGATGAGTTGATAATTTCTTTATAGCGGCATTTCGTGATGTAGTCACTTTAAGGGCGCTTGTGCAAATGATGCCAGAAATTTGCTTGTCTTCAGTGCATTCCGGAACTTTCCATGGTCCTCTAGCTCTCTCACATGATGTGGCAGGTGGTTCCATGCCAGAGGACCAGCAACTGCAAATGCACGCTCTCCAAACACTGCTAACTCTTCTTATCGGTTATTCAATCTTTTATTTGGCTCCAGTTTCAGCCGAGCGCAGTGTTAGGCTTTTTTGCCGAGGGTGACTGGTTTGATTAGATCAGCGAGATATTTGATGCGAATAGGAGGAGACATCCATGAGCTGCTTCACATCCTTGAGTATGAAGTTCTTGGGCGACCTCTTGTTCGTCTTCCCAAAATTTTGCCTTCGAAGATGTTGTTAAGAAAGGATGTCTAATCGAGTGCTCTATTATCTTGGCTTCCCTCTTCAAAATGTGATTTATAAGCTCTCTTCTCTCTTCTACGCCCCTTAACACCTCGTAACGCAAAGTAAGCTGCACATATAGTACAACTTTTCCCCGAAGTCGTTGCATTTGGGGTGTGGAACCTATCTGTTTTTACATGTTAGGAGATCTACTTTATCAACTAGGTGTAAATTTTAAATGCAGTTTTCGAGTTTTGATCTTTACCGTGCGTTAAAGTATTCCGAATATCCCATCCATGTTTTACTTGAAAAAAGAAAATTTCATTTTACTAGTGAATATTTTTGTAGCAAATATAAAAAGCATGTTTTTCTAACAGTATGCGTGCGTTGTAATCTCTTGTACTTGTTATGATTTTACTGGGGTTCTAATCTAATCTAATCTAATCTAAGCTGCAAAGATATGTAACATTGGGGATTCACATTACATGCATTTTTACAAACAAACACGTATAAATTCGCGCTTTTACATCCCGCAAAAACAAACTCAAATCTCAAATGAACATACACCCTGCAACTCTTGCCGACCTTCCCTGAAACAGGGGTGACATTGGCATAGTGAACTATTTTCTACAGCATGGGTGGTCAGCCGTATAACAACCTATAAGTCAAGGAACATGCACAACAAGTTACATTTTTTTTGGTGGTGTACGAACTGGAAGGTTGTGGGTTCGAATCCCGGCGGAGCACAAAAAATATATCATTTATATTTTCAAATTTGATCTTCGCTGGGTTGGAAATTTCATAAACCTTTACCAAAGACCGGTCATCAAAAGGTCCATCCAGCCTTACAACAACTGGGTCTTGGTTGAGAATTGGCGCTTTCTACAGCGACGACCAAGTTTGCAGAGGGCTCTTGAGGTGTGATACACACAAAAACAGCGCTCACCAAAAAAAACTGCCTAATTTAATTTGGGATAATTCCCATCTCCAGTATTCCTTTTAACTTATAGGTTAGTTTGAGGCTGACCACCCATACTGTAAAAAATGTTTCACTTTGCCAATGTCACCCCTGTTTCAGGGAAGGTCGGTTATGTTCATTTGAGGCTTGGATTTCTATTTGTAAGTACACATTCAGCATTTTGTAAGCGCGTACTTACACGTGTTTGTTTGTGGGCATGCATTTGATATGAGCTTTGAATGTTAATATATCTTTGCAACTTAGATTACAGAGATTATAGACAGTAGGATCTTCATCCCACTATACGATTATAGACTTTGCCTAGCCACTCCTTATCATGCGCTTACGCATTCAAAGAAAATAATAAAAATAAATGTTGTGTATCACTTTTTCGTTCAGCAGACTGTACTCGGTGAATATTTTGTATCAGATATTATGTGAATATTCAGTATCAGATATTATCTGTATTAGATATTGCATCACGCGACGCAATCTCATCTAGTGCGGCTAGCGGTTCTCGCATAATTCATGCAAAAAGCGTCTTTATAGAGAAAGTCTGCCATTATTCTCGCACATAATCTGCAAGTAGATTAAACCATTCATCCAATAAGGTTTATATTGGCTTTCGCGGCCTTCGCATAGAAATGAGGACGACGAATGAATGTTTTTTAAGGAATCCTGTGCGGGAGACTTGTTATCGTAGACTCTAGCGGTGCTATTCTTAGATATTTTAGTCATCCGTTGAGCCCACGCTTTGACAAACTAATGATGCATTTGTATGAAGAACTGTCAATCCAAGATGGCCGTAAGTGAACAGCTGATTAGTCTTCATACAAATATTACCGATATTCGCGGTAAGAAGTATCGTGGTGATGAAACTTCCAGCCCAGGCATCATTAGTTTGTCAAAGCGTGGGCTCAACGGATGACCAAAATGTCAAAGAATAGCATCGTATGAAACTTGTTGTGCAGAGGAGGTGTTGGAGATGGTGGCGGTTGATGTCCTGATCCTTTGTAGCAGGGATGTTAGCTGCGTAGTGTTGTGTTGTGTGTTGCGTTGTCTTTGTTTTGAGGAACTGAAAGGAAGCAATTTTGGAAATTATAATTTTGAACTAGGGGTGACATGGAAAAAGTGAACAAACATTTTACAAACGGGTTGTCAACCTCATACTTACCTTAGTATATATACATCTTAAAACTCTAAATACACTGTAACTGTAACTCTTTCGCCATTCCGCTAGAAGTGGCCGGAGCCTCTGCAGATTTGACTCCATTTTTTCCTATCCTTGCATACCTTTATCAGTTCATTCATATCCATCACATTTTTCATGCATTTCCTTCTTTTACATTCACTTTGTATATTCCATTCTTTCACAATTTCAGCACTCTTATCCAACCATACTTTTTTCGGCCTTCCTTTTGCTCTTTTTCCAGTCACATTTCCCCTGTATGTATAAAAAAAACCGCAAAAACGCAACTGAGCTACGCATATAGTGTAACTTTTTTCCGCGTTATCCCCGAAGGAGTCACATGTGGCGAGTTGAACCTATTTATTTTTACAGGCAAGGGGAACGGCCTTACGCCAACCACTTCAGTTGAAGTGGGGGTTTCCCAGTAAGCCTTGGGAGTAAACCTTGTCGGTATTTTATTTTGGGGTTTGAAATAAACACCGAAACGGATACAAAATTCTAAAACCCTCGGTGGGATTCGAACCCGAGCTCACGGCATGGAATGCAAGCACTCTACCAACTGAGCTATCGACCGGAATATAATAATATCGACATTAAGAGCCCCTTTGTATTCCAGTGGTTGTCAACTAGTGGTTTTGTAAATGCATAAAACTAATACACACGTTCATGTTTGGCCTTATAAGACAACAATAAGCGATCAACCCACTTTTTAAATTGCCTGCACTGTGTGGAGAAACTGTAAATTGTCAAATAATATTTTTTGCAATCAATTGTCATTTGCAATCAAAATGTTACGCTGTAGATATTTTTCCACGGTATTTATCAACCTGAATAAAAAACAAACAATCTGCAACTTTTGCGACCTTTACCTGAAATACTCGTAAAGGGTTGTTAACTGAATTAAACATATTCAACAGGATCACATATGTGGAAGAGCTATGAAGAGAAGGAACGGGTTTTTTTTTTGTCGGCAGCAACAATTACTGTCTGCAGTGGATCAGCCTTGGATAGTTGGATCATTCCTTGACTTATGGGTTGGTATGCGGTATTCGGTAGGCAAGAATTACCGTAGACCGGTCCGTAGTTCAGTGGTAACACTTCGGACTCTGAATGGGAAGGTTGTGGGTTCGATTCCCGGCGGAGCACAAAAAGTATATCATTTATATTTTTAAATTTGCTCTTTGCTGGGTTCAAAAATTCATAAATTCTTTACCAATGACCGGTCACCAAAGGTCCATCCAGCCTTACAGCCACTGGGTCTTGCTTGAGAATTGGCGCTTTGTAGCGACGACGATCAAGCTCGTAAAAAGGTCGATAGCTCAATTGGTAGAATGCTTGCATTCCATGCCGAGAGCAAGGGTTCGATCTCAAAGGTTTACTCAGCCTTCATAAGAAATGAGAACCAGCCCCCCCGAGAGCTGGGAAACCCCCACTTCAACTGAAAGTGGTTGATGTGAGGCTGGCCTCCTTACCTGTAAAAATAAATAGGTCCCGAAGCGCCACATGCGACCCCTTCGGGGATAACGCAGGCAAGTAGTTACACTATATGTGTAGCTTAGTTGCGTTTATCCCATAAAATTTAAATTTCCATATTTAACTGTCTTAGTTTTACTGGGCTTTCTTTTAATTAAACTGTAATTATTTACTTTACACAATTTACAACAACTAATTTCTGGCTCTGGAATTTTAAACTTCACGGCTCAGTATTTTATCAACACTCTGGCTGCTGCCCTATTGCGGTCCTTTTATATAGGTGCAACAGAGATCTTTCTTGCATATTCCAGATCATTCTTTGATCACTCGCTCACACCGAAACGTCATTCTACGCACTACCACAATCATGGACTGCTCCCAGATGGTTTCTACCCACACTATCTTACATGTATAGGTGCGCGTAGGTACTTTTATTTTGTAGTTCGTAACACTATCATCATCATACTAGTGCCAGACTGTTATATACAGTCGCACTTACTCCTAGTTCGTAACAATAACAATATTGTTATGTAAATAGTATATGCAATATATTTTTTTAGATAGGTATAGGTATTAGTTATAGCTGATAGGAATTCTGCATAATATTTGTGGGTAGGATTAATGATTGTTGAGTACATAAAGAACTCACTAGATTATCATAATAATGTACTTCGAGAAGCTTCTGGCAAAATTCACCTTTAGAAACTTCTATCACTGGGGTATATAAAGCGCGAACAGCTTGCAGGGAGAGAGTTCTCTTGCTACCTTATACCTGTGAAGACTAACAGCATAAGTGAACACAAACCATCTGTGAAATAAATAAATGTACATTGCAAAGTTAAATGTAAAAGTGTAAAAATAAATCTAACTGTAAAATAAATATCCTAAAATAAGACCAGTGTTTAATTTGGAGACTATTAGAACCCAAAAACCATGACAGTACTTTTATTTCGTAGTAGGAAAGACTGACGAAGAAAGTATATGTTGGTAGAATAGATGGATGTCGTGGTAGGGGAAGACCGAGGTATGGATGGACCAAATATCCGAAATTGCGAATGCTCAATGGAATGAATGGAATATCCAGAGTCATAATAAAAGAAGAGCCTGTATGAAGAAGGTTATGACTCTGGAGGAAATGAAAGAAGTACTTATGTAAGGACAGAAATAAATGGCGGTTGATCTGTAATGTTGGCGGCTAGGGTTTATGAAAGTGAAATTTGTTTTGTGTTGTAGTTTTTGATGTCCATATATATTATTATTTGTTGATTTAAAAAATGTAATTTGTCGTGTATGTTCCTTGACTTATAGGTTGGTATGCGGCTGACCACCCATGCTGTAAAAATGGTTCACTTGGTCAATGTTACCCCTGTTTCAGGGAAGGACGGCAAGAGTTGCAGAATGTATGTCCATTTGAGATTTGGTTTTTATGTTGTAGGTTCACATGAGGCATGTGCAAGCGCGAACTTGTACGTGTCTGGTTGTGAGAATGCATGTAATGTGAATCTCCAATGTAACATATCTTTGCAACTTAGATTAGATTAGATTAGTTCGTAACACGATCATCATCATACTAGTGCCAGACTGTTCTATGTATTCATGCACGTACTACTAGTTCGTAACAATAGCAATATGTTTTTGTTTGTTTTCAGTGGATGACGCCGGTGGTCGCTACACGTCAGGCTACTTCTGGGGCAATGGATATTGGTCGGGATCGGCTGCCCTTTGTGAACACGT